>SJYO01043764.1:1044072-1252065 GCA_006410555.1 Capra ibex | reverse complement strand
ATTTCTCGTTATAACGTATCCTTGGACCTTACAGTCCAGGTACTTAGTTCCGTTTAACCTTCACCAGTTTGTTCTCTACCGTTCCCACTTGCAGCTGTAAGATCCTTAGTCTCTTGATTTTACCTGACCTTACCCACTTAAATTGAGTCTACTGGTAATGTAGATGATGACACCCGTCCTTAGGGAGTCTTCTTTACCTCATCGGTAGTACCAGTTGTTTTCTCAGGCTTTACGTCATGAACCTACGTTAGAGTTTTTGCTGTCTTACTAGAGACAAGCAAAGGTTCCGTTTGGTAAGTTATAATGCCATTAGGTTCGGATACGGGGTTGGTCATTGTGACTTCTTCGACTTCAACTTGCCAAGATACTTCTGGATGTTCTGGAAAATCTTGATTGTGGGTTTTTTCTACAGGAAAAGTAATATCCCCTGACCTTACGTTTTCATCCTTCAATTCTTTGTGGACCCCATTGTCCGTTTAAACCGGAACCTTACACCTTACTTCGTCCTGTTTCCGATTATCTCAAAACGGTTCTTTTACGTGACCAATATCGTTTGTGGGAGAAGGTTGTTGTGTTCTCTTCTGAGATGTGTACCTGTAGTGGTCTACCAGTTGTGGTTTCAGTCTAACTAGTATAAGAAATGTCGGTTTCTACCTCTTCGAGATATGTGAGTCGTTCTTGTACTGGTCCTCGACTAACATCGAGTCTAGTACTTGAGGAATAACGGTTTAAGTCTGCCTTTAATTTCTTTCACCCCTTTTGGTGATCTGGTAAGTCCATACTGGATTTAGTTTAGGGAATACTAATATGTCATCTTCAGTCTTTATCTAAATTCCCGGATCTAGACTATCTATCTCACGGACTACTTGATACCTGACTCCAAGTACTGTGACATGTCCTCTGTCCCTAGTTTTGGTAGGGGTACCTTTTCTTTACGTTTTTTGGTTTTACCGACAGTCCCCTCCGGAATGTTTATCGACACTTTTCGTTTCCTCTTTTCCTTTCTATATTCGTAGACTTACGTCTCAAGGTTTCTTATCGTTCGTCTCTATTCTTTCGGAAGGAGTCGCTAGTTACGTTTCTTTATCTCCTTTTGTTGTATTACCCTTTCTGATCTCTAGAGAAGTTCTTTTACTCTTTATGGTTCCCTTGTAAAGTACGTTTCTACCCGAGTTATTTCCTGTCTTTACCATACCTGGATTGTCTCGTCTTCTATAATTCTTCTCCACCGTTCTTATGTGTCTTATTGATGTTTTTTCTAGAAGTGCTGGGTCTATTAGTGCTACCACACTAGTGAGTGGATCTCGGTCTGTAGGACCTTACACTTCAGTTCACCCGGAATCTTTCGTAGTAATGTTTGTTTCGATCACCTCCACTACCTTCAGGTCAACTCGATAAAGTTTAGGACTTTCTACTACGACACTTTCACGACGTGAGTTATACGGTCGTTTAAACCTTTTGAGTCGTCACCAGTGTCCTGACCTTTTCCAGTCAAAAGTAAGGTTAGGGTTTCTTTCCGTTACGGTTTCTTACGAGTCGGACGACGTGTTAACGTGAGTAGAGTGTGTGGTCATTTCATTACGAGTTTTAAGAGGTTTGATCCGAAGTCGTTATACACTTGGTACTTGAAGGTCTATAAGTTCTACCAAAATCCTTTCCGTCTCCTTGGTCTCTAGTTTAACGGTTGTAGGAGACCTAGTAGTTTTTTCGTTCCCTCAAGGTCTTTTTGTAGATAAAGACGAAATAACTGATACAGTTTCGGAAACTGACACACCTAGTGTTATTCGACACCTTTTAAGACTTTCTCTACCCTTATGGTCTGGTGGATTGGACGGAGAACTCTTTAGACATACGTCCAGTCCTTCGTTGTCAATCTTGGCCTGTACCTTGTTGTCTGACCAAGGTTTATCCTTTTCCTCATGCAGTTCCGACATATAACAGTGGGACGAATAAATTGAATGTACGTCTCATGTAGTACTCTTTACGACCCGACCTTTTTCATGTTCGACCTTAGTTCTAAAGGCCCTCTTTAGAGTTATTGGAGTCTAAACGTCTACTGTGGTGGGAATACCGTCTTTCACTTCTCCTCGATTTTTCGGAGAACTACTTTCACTTTCTCCTCTCACTTTTTCAACCGAATTTCGAGTTGTAAGTCTTTTGCTTCTAGTGCCGTAGACCAGGGTAGTGAAGTACCCTTTATCTACCCTTTTGTCAGTTTTGTCACAGTCTAAAATAAAAACCCCCGAGGTTTTACTGACGTCTACCACTGACGTCGGTACTTTAATTTTCTACGAATGAGAAACCTTCCTTTCAATACTCGTTGGATCTATCATATAAGTTTTCGTCTCTATAATGAAACCGTTGTTTCCAGGTAGATCAGTTCCGATACCAAAAAGGTCACCAGTACATACACTCTCAACCTGACACTTCTTTCGACTCGTGGTTTTTTAACTACGAAAACTTGATACCACGACCTTTTCTGAGAACTCTCAGGGAACCTGACGTTCCTCTAGGTTGGTCAGGTAGGATTTCCTCTGGTCAGGACCCACAAGTAACCTTCCTGACTACGACTTCGACTTTGAGGTTATGAAACCGGTGGAGTACGTTTCTCGACTGAGTAACCTTTTCTGGGACTACGACCCTCCCTAACCGCCGTCCTCCTCATCCCCTACTGTCTCCTACTCTACCGACCTACCGTAGTGGCTGAGCTACCCGTACTCAAACTTACTTGAGGCCCTCAACCACTACATGTCCCTCGGAACGCACGACACTAAGTACACCAACGTTTCTCACTCTGTACTGACTCGCTGACTTGACTTGACTTTCTACGAGTTGTAACGATTAATAAACGTTTTACATTTAGTTTTGCTGTCGGTAGAATATACACCTTAGATCATTGTACTCTGTTTAGACCTGGGTGACATATGGTCCGTGACGGGCTCGGAGACCCCTAGGTTCACCACTCGGTTTGTCGATTGACTCGGCGGTCATACCCTTTCTCTGAGTGTAATTTGTTTCTGCTCTCTATGTACTATTATTTTCGACATTCACCCGACTTCTTTTATTGAAGACACTGTCTCGTACCTTCCAGGTCTGGAAAGATTCTTTTACCGTAATTCACCTCTACTCTCTCCTCGACCCCACCGTTCCTTTCTCATAAGGACTCTCGTGATTTTTCCCTCTCGGGCACGACGGGTCGGGGGACGCCGGGGGACTGTTCCACCGTTCACCGTCCTCTCTTAAGACCTCTTTCGTCATTCCCTGACCCAGTGTATCTAGGAAAATTCAGAACAAATTTTCGAAGACAAAATTAAGACTCGTACTACCCTCCCAAAATGTGTTAATGAAATGTCGTAGAACAAATGTACAAATTTACTGGTGGCACCTTCGAGACACCTCTTATCGACCATTTCTCCATCCCCGATCTTATCTGTTCCCCTGTCCGATTTTAGGATCGTGTCATCGGGTCCACTTTTTCCGCCGTCCCAGGGTCTGGTTTCTCGGTCCGGAGTTCTACCTCTCTTCACCCAAAGAAGTGTATGTAGTGGGGCTGGGGTCGATGTCACTCTGATGGAAATTGCTTTGGATTCAAAAATCCTACCCACTTGAAGATCTACCCCCACCCCTTGAGTCTGGTTCTGTTTTGACTCTCCTCGTCGGTGTGGATTTGAGGGTCGTGATGGAATCTTTTGGGTTTTACTTGGTCCTCCTCTCGTCCTCGTCCCTCCCCTACAAACCTACCCTCTTTCCTAGGACTTTTGGAAATTCGTCCCGAGGGTGCCTCGACCCCCGACGAGACGACTCGTGTGTAGAACGGACCGGTTCGGGTGCGAGGGGTGGTCTCCGGGTCGGGGTCGTGGACGAATCCTGCTCCCTATAATAGGAAACCTTTACGAGAAGAGGGGGGCGGGTCTCCACCAGGAACGAACGAGGAAGGGGTAATGGGAAGTGTGTCGGAACAGGACCGTGCCCGTACCGTTATGGCGGAACCTAAGGTCCCTCCCGAGAGGGTGACTAATTGACTTTCACACTCAGGGAGTCAACACAGACTGAGAAACATCGGGGTATCCGACATCAGTCGGTCCGAGGAGACAGGTACCTAATAGGTCCTTTCTTATGACCTTGTCCAACGGTAAAGGATGGGGTCCCCTAGAAGGGTTAGGTCCCTAGTTTGGTCGCAGGAAACGCAGAGGACGTAACTGTCCATGTGAGACGGTGCCGCGGTGAACCCTTCGGTCTTTCACTTTCAGCGAGTCAGCACAGGCTGAGAAACGCTGGGATACCTGATGTCAGGTACCTTGAGAGGTCCAGTCTTGTGACCTCACCCATCGGAAGGGGAAGACCCTTAGAAGGGTTGGGTCCCTAGCTTGGGTCCGGAGGGTGTAACGTCCACCTAAGAAATGGTTGACTCGATAGTCCCTTTGTCGCTTACACTGTAATTTGGTTGTCTTGAGTGCTCTACATTAATTGTGTGGACCTACCCTTGTAGTCGTTGGGGTCCTGAAAGAGTCGTGTGAGATTTAGTGTTCCGTGCTAGAGGTAAGTCTTGAGTCTTTCAGGTCAAGTCATATAACTAGTTATTGATGAATAACGTTCCAATATGAAGAAGGGACGAGGATCGATCCCGGGTCATCTCCCAATGTATGAAAGGTCTTTACCTCCGATTACCAGAAGGACAGGACTACACAAGAGGGACCAAACCCATGTGCCATCCCTTCCTCTCTAGTCTCTCGTCGTCTCGCCGAACGTGTGACCGAGGTTCGTTAGACCTGGACTGCCTACAAACTTAGGGGGAAAGGGTCTTGAGAAAGACCCAAGAAGTCCCCCAGGGGAGACTTAGGAAGTTGGTAGTGAGTGGAGCGGTCCTCGGTACGGACAGAGTCACCCGACAAGGACCATGGGGACTGGAAGATACGGTCACGATGTCGGGTGTCGGAGAGTGATGTCCGCTAAAGAGAAGGCGAGGGTCGACTACAAGGAGGACGTCTAGGCAGTGTCCCAGGGACGTCCGGTACGTTGTCACTGGGTGTCAGTTTCTGTGTAGACACTAAGAACAGTCGCGTCTTCGAGGAGAGAGGGAGACGGACGGGACTACGGAGGTCCGACTCTCCGTATTGGAACCGGGAGATCTAAGAAGACCAACACAGTCGATGTCAATTCACAACAGTATCGGTGTGAGAGAGAGTACAGTTCGGAAGGACGACTTCCGACAACCCCGGGGTAGGGGTAATCTGAACCCACCTTCCCAGTTATGGGACGTGGACAGGCGGAACTCCTTCCTACGTGTGTCGAGTCGAGTGTGGTATTCACGAGGGCGGAATTGAGACATCAGAGAGAACCTTTTACACTTTCCTCTCGAGTGGTCCACTGGTCTTCGGGCCCGTCAAATAATAGTGACTCAGACACACCTGAGGAGAGAGGCGGAAGGGAGAGGAACCGAGAGAGCGTCCAGTGGTCTCCGTTCTACCGTGAGTCGGAAGTCGGTGTTGTGTCGAGGACTGTTACGGTCCTTTACCTCTGGACGGACGTGGGACGGAACGTCGTAGGTTGGGCCTGCCTCCTTGACTCCGGGACCGTGGTCGGGTCCGAAGGCTCTGTCGACGGGAACCCTTGATCCGACTTCCCTTCCGTTCGTTTCAGGACAGACTTGGTGGTCTCAGGTCAAGGTGGTGACTAAGAGACTCATTCCCGTCTCGCTGGGCCGGTCCCGGCCCCTTTCTCATTCGCTTTGTTCGTAGTCTGCGACACCGAGGATGTTACGGACCCCGAGTCGGCGGGTGGATACGTGATCCACGGGTCGACAAGACCCGACCAGTCAAGTTGGAGGGTCGTTGGATAACGGAACCGAGGAGTATAAGGGACGGTCCTTCGTCTACCCACTGGTCGACGACCTTGCCCCTCCGTTCACCCCCCTAACAGGACCCTTCAAAAGGGTGACCCCGACTAGTTCTTCCTTCTCCCTTTACCGGTTCACGTCACACAGACCAACAAGTTGTACACGAGTACCTTCTCGTAGAGCCTCCAAAGGTAACTCCGTCAGGGTCTTGACGGAGGGCCAATGTACCTCCTACTGCCCTTTTTCTCGTCTCTAGGTCTTCAGGAGGGCACCTCGTGGAGTGAGGGTCAAGTCGATGAGGGGTCGACACACTGGAACCCGTTCAACGAAGGAGAGAGACCAGGACGGAACGGATGAAGTGGGACATGGAGGACGAAGAACGCTGGGAGTAGAGGTGACACTAATGCACACATCATAGACAGAAGGGTCGGTCCGCCGTTCGAGGGACTCGTGTGTTCGGTCAGACGCGCCGAGTCGGGATACACCAGACCGAGTGCCACCACGAGTTCCTCTTTTCCCTTTGGAGTCACTTATTATACCCGTCACTCGGAAGAAAGGATACTTGGGAGTCCATGTCTAGATCCACCTCTTTACGGACGTCCTGGTGGCGATGGGGATCTGAACACGTTCTCCCCGGGGACGGGATCTGGACTGAATTCTCTGGTTCGAGGTTTTGCGTTCTAACAAAGGGGGAAAAAACAAAAATTCTTTGAAAAACTTTTTAAGTTATGGGTCAACTCACTTGTTCTTAATCCTTTCTCCTTGTGTGGTAGCTTAACTCCGAGAGTCCGAAGCCCTACGACCTCCCTCCCCGGTACCTCCCAGTACCAGAGACAGGACCTTGTGATCTGTTCCCCCACGATGGACTAATTTCAGTGTGTGGAGTCTAGTAGGGGTTCACTCACTGGTCCGTTCCTCTGTCGATATGGGAAAGGAAACAGAGACGAGTCCCCGTCACTAAACGTCCTCCGGGACAGAGGGATTCTTAGGACTGTTCAGTCAGAGGTAAGACCCGAGTCCATACAAGGTTCACCCAAGTCTACTAGACGCTAGGACCTGGAGTAAATAAAGTAATTAGGAGTATTACACAATAGAGGGAATATTATTTGAATACTCCAGACCGATGTCAGGAGTAAAGTATCTACCCCGAGTCTCTCCAATTCATTAAACGAACTTCAGTGTGTCGATCACTGATAGTCTCGACCCTAAACTTGGGTTCAGACAATCTAAGGTCTTGGATACGGAAATCGGTGGTATTGAAGATTATCCGTTATTAACACGTAGAAGATACACGAATCGTGACAAGACCCAGCACGTACGTTTCACTAGAAGGACCGTAAACAATAAGACTTTTCCTCTCGTGGTGTGTGTCGCGTCTGAAGAGTCGATGGCTCTTTACAACTCGTTTAAGTTGTCGTCGTCCCCACAAAAACACTGTTTAATTCACTTCTCGGGAAGAGTGTTTTCCTTTACATCTTATGGTTCCACTCTCTAACCGACCTCTGACGAGCTCTCTCTCCCCACGCCCGGTAGGCCTGACGAGTCAGACCTTCTCACTTCACGTTCGTCTCGTACTCCGCACCTAGATGTTTTGTCACTGCCTGGTCCTCCTCCACTTGAAGTCGTGTAGGTAGTGAGAGAGAGGGTGTCCTCTATCTAGTTAGGTTTGTCGAATAAGGTACGGGTTGAACAGACAGGGGAATCGTCTTAAGTGGTTACTACTGGTAGTGAAGAATTCTTTTTTCTTAAGGGACCGAAAGTACTACACTGAGGTCTCACTGAAGGAGAGACCCGTCGTTCCTTCCCTGATCTACCTCCGTTCACTTTACAAATCCCACGTCTAAATTCCTCCGTAAATGACGGTTCCAGTTCGTTTACGGAGGGAGAAGACGACGAAGAAAATGACACCTGTCGGGAGGTCTAGACCGGGACCCTAGAGAGGAGAGAGGAGAGGTACGAGAAAGGACCCTCTAGAGTGGACCCGAAATTTCTGGTGTAGACAAGACTGCTAGAAGTTTCTGGTGTAGATAAGTCTAACTAGAGAGGTGTGGTGTGGTGAGGAAACTCGAGGACTCGGTTTATCGGTAAACGTGTGAACCTTCGGGAGGAATCGACAAAGTTTCTGTAGAGTTTGATTTGTAAGACTTTCGTCTTAAACTCTATGAGGGAGGGGTTTGTCAGAAAGGGTCACAAGGGTCGGAGTTACTCACCAAGTGGTAGATACGTCAACGAGTATAGATTTTTGATCCCAAGTAAGACCTATGTTAGGAGAAGGATTAGAAACAGAGGGAGGGAGGATTATAGAAAAGTACTCGGGATGTAAATTACATGGTGGTGGGATCAGATTAGTTGACACAAGAGAATTGTCCTTCGGATGTTTTGGAAAAATAGACCAGGGGTCGTTTCCGAAAGTGGTGTGAGGGTGGAGACACAGATGTGAGGTACGACAAAAGTCTTGTCATAAAAGTTTAACGTTTAGACTGATACAGTGGTGTAGGAGAACGGAAGGTGACGAAGGGAGGGAACGAGTCTCGGAAAATTTCCGAAGGATAACAAGAATCCTATTTATTTTTAGGAATTGTACTAGATACTCCTCAAAGTACAAGATCCGAGACACCCGAGAGGTCGGAGTAGAACGGACTACGAATCAATAATTATTAAGACGTGGGTAAACGTTACACCCACTATAAGAGACACCGTGGTCGACCCACAGGCAGGTGGTAAGTCGATTTGAGACTATGATAGATAAACCCCTATCAACAGTGGACACGAAGACTGACTGACCGATATCTGACCTCCAAGGTGTCAGGGGGAAAGACCCAAACTAATTGAACGGTCTCATTGTGTGTTCTGAGTCTTTATAAAATGAATGATCTAACGGTCAAATAATATTTTTCTATTTTGAGTCCTTGTTGGTCTATCTTCTCTACATATCCCGTTTCATATCCTCTTCCCGTGGTTGTACTTCGAGAGACTTGGAGTGTGACATATCAAAATTACCGCCAAAGTAGCATCTCCGTAACAACTAATTTGACAACGGGTGACCACTAGTTAAGTTGGAGATCGGGAAGACAAGAGGGACCTCCAGTCTGGCTTGACTTTCAAGGTTGGGGGATTAGTGTACCAACGAAGGGGACCGCTGGGTAAGGGTAGGAATCTACGAAAGGTTCAGTGGAGTAATTGTATTTGAGTTCACACTAAGTTCCCCCCCAACAATATTTGTTGTTTGGTTGAAATAGTATAAATAGTGAATCCTTTAAGGTTCCCAAAATCCTCGAAACACCCCTATTCCCGGTTTATGTACAAAGAATAATGTTTAGTGATATAGTGTCAGTACTATACGTTTAAGGTAGGTCTGGGTGAACCGAAAGAAGACGGGGAGTAGGAACGACCAAAGAGAGGTAATGACTCGGAAACGAATACAGAGGACCATTCATTGAGGTTCTTTGGGAAGTGAGTTGAATCAGTAGTAATGGATTACCTGATTGGGACGGGTGAGTCCTCTGGGAACTCCCTTTAGAAAGGACTGGAGGTACTGACCCAATCGGGAGGGTACTCTCCGGGTCGTGTCACGAACTGTGTAACGTCCATCAGGTCCTTGTAAGTGACTTACTAACTTACGTTGTTTGGGGTACACTACATACCTTCTTGAGTTGTGTGCAACCCACCAAACTTAAACTGTCACGGATAACCCGCAGGTATTTTGTGTCAGACTACTCTTGTTTCGTGGTTTACTCTTGGTGGACTATGAGTGAAAGACCACGAGTCTAGTCTATTGGACCGGTTGACACCCTAAGTACCCCTTAAGTACTCTCCCGACTGTTTCTCTAACCAATCAATCAATGTAAGACACCAGTGACTATGAGGGAAGAACAAGTCAAACGTGAGAAGTGGTGCTCAATGAAAAGACGATAAAACAAAAATACTCAGAAGTGGTTAGGAAGGAAAAAGTGATACACTGAAGGTTTACTGAAGTGACAGCCTTTTTAGTTAGATTATTATACGTTCACGAAACGAGGTCTGTCGGGTCGACTTCCTTAATACTGTGTGTCTTTATAATAGCGACGTTCACTATATTATGTTTTCTTCTAAACGACGTCGTAAAAATATTACCACTCTTGTATCTTTGTTATATTTACTCTTTACCTAATTATTTGGGTATCCGCACTGTGACTTTTCTCACATTATCTCGATGTAGAAGACTACCCTTCTAAACGTATAGAATTAAATTTTCCCCTTTCAACTTCGTGTCAAACATGTCTTACTAGGAAAAAGTGCCCACATACGTACGATTCAGCGAAGTCAGTGCAGGCGGAGAAACACTGGGATACTTGACATCGGCAGGTCCGAGGAGACAGGTACCCTAAGAGGTCCGTTCTTATGACCTCACCCAACGGTACGGGAGGAAATCCCCTAGAAGGGTTGGGTCCCTAGTATCGGTACAGAGAATACAGAGGACGTAACCGTCCACTCAAGAAAGTGTGATCACGGTGGACCCTTCGGACATACAAACATATTGGTACCAATTTTTTTTTTTGTTTTTGTTTTTGGACTTTCTTATGTGTAATTTAACATTATGACCATTGAACACTCGTTTCTCAACCGCCCTGGAACTCTTCCGTTAGAGAAAAGAACGAAATATGATAAGATGTAATAGATTTGAACACTTTTTTTTCGTACAATATAAAGATTGAAATTTTGAGATTGTTGTATCCATTGTATAAATGAACAAACCAATGAATAGACAGGGGGAGCAATCCTACACTTAAAATGTACCATTCAGGTATAAAAGAACAACTGTCTAGGGGACACGGATCTTATCACGGACTATGTCATTCATGATTTACATATAAAAATTATAAAATTATTATTTTTATAAATTATAAAATTACTTAAAAATTTAACTATAAAATTGTTTTAATTGTTTTCTTCATAAGGTGTAGAGGACGACGACACACAGGAATAGAACCGTTGTCCAACCCATGACTCCTTACACTTTAAAAGACATAGGTACAGTAAGAACGGACCTCTTAGGGTACCTGTCTCCTCGGTCTACTCGGTGTCTGGTTCCCCGGTGTTTCTCAACCTGTGCTGACTTCACCGACTCGTGTGTCCGGGACTTAATTTCAACCGGGGAAGAGGTGTACCCTGAAGGGTCCACCGCGTCACGGTTTCTTGTGTGGACGGTTACGTCCTCTGGGCCCAAACTAGGGACCCAACCCTTCTAGGGGACCTCCTCCTTTACCGTTGGGTGAGGTCATAAGAACGGACTTTTAGGGTACCTGTCTCCTCGGACCGTCCGATGTGTCAGGTACCCCAACGTTTCTCAGTCTGTACTGAATCGTCGACTCGTATGGGCGGGGGTGTAGTAACCAAGAGTATCGTTTATTCAACTTTTGGGTGTTTTGGGGGATGATTACTCCCATCTTTTCGGACCGTCCGAGTCACAAGTTCACGACACGACACGATTCAGTGAGGTCAGTACAGATCCAAGAAATAGTGATCGTGGTGTATCCTTCGGGACACAAGTTCACTATTTCGAAGTCTACTGTTTTTGAACCACTAAAAGTCTCTTTGCAACTTTTACTTTACTTCAAGTAAGTAAGTTTTTTAGTCTCGACTTTTCCTTGTGTTACTCATTGTTACTTCTTACACGACAGCGCAGTGTACCACTCATCACCTTTCCAGTGTCGACAAATTGGTGGTGTATCGCATTTGACCAATCCTTTTAATTTTGGTGTTTTCATTTTCTCTAATATCGAATCCCTTTCTAAACGTTTTTATGTGTGACTTTATGTAAAACACTAGGGCCAAAGAAAAATCGAAGGGAGAACTTAATGACGTCTTGGTTGTGTATGGTCACTTTTCCCCTAGGTACTAGAGTTCCTTTGCACCCGAAAAGTATAGCTACGGACTATACTTTTTTCTGACTATACGAAAAGTATAGGTACCAGGATTTTAACTCTTCGGTACCACGTCTCTCTCTTTGATCAGTTCGGTTTCAGTTTCTTGGGGTTTGAATCCCGAAAGACGGAAACCCGTTACCTCCTTCCCTTCTTCCCTCATACAAACAGGTAATAGTGGATTTGAATTACCAAGACCCTTACGAATAAAGAACGTGTAATGGGAATATATTAGATATTCAAACCCCCAAACTAAAAAAGGAAGAGTATAGTTGTCCAATCCTGAGGAGATTACTAATTCTTAGACAGCCTGGGTCTCTCTACAAAACCCCTCCCTCCACCCTCCTCCCAAGTATAAACCCTTGCGTACATATGGGCACCACCTAGGTACAGTTACATACCGTTTTGGTTATGTCATAACATTTCATTTTATTTCATTTTTATTTTTAAATTATTTTAATTTTTTTTTTTTTCTTAGACAGCTACGTCCTCTGTATCCAAACTAGAAACCAGGTCTTTCTAAGGTGTACGTCGTCCCGTCGATTCGGGCACATGGTGCTAAAGACTTTTGACACACGATTCGGGCACATGGTGCTAAAGACTTTTGACACACGAGATCTCAGGCACGAGGTGTTGTTCTCTTCGGCGGTGTCACTCTTCGGGTTCGTACACGTCGTTGTTCCGGGGTCGTGTCGGTTTTGATTCTCTAGTTATTTATTTTAATTTTTTATTTTATCCGATAACTTCTCCATGTATCAGACCGGTACCAGTTGGTCTTTCTATAAGTTAGTCAAGAATCACCTTCTTACATCTGTGCGAACTAGGGATGACTCTCCATCCCCCTCCCTTAGTAAACGATTAAATTAATGACCTTCGATCTCCTACTTTACCGACCTACCGTAGTGGCTGAGCTACCTGTACTCAAACCCACTTGAGACCCTCAACCACTACCTGTCCCTCCGGACCGCACGACGCTAAGTACCCCAGCGTTTCTCAGCCTGTGCTGACTCGCTGACTTGACTTGACTTGACTTACCTTTATTTCACGATTAACGGATTTCTTGAAGGTTGAATTATAGACTAACAAACTTTGGACACCAGAAATGAGACCTTCATCTTTAGACGACAGAAAGGTCACAGAAAAAGACACCGTCATCGAACTCTAGTGTGACCTACACTAGAGTAGGTTACATCTACTTTTATTTTATCAGAAATCTTCTTTTATTCAAATATTCTTATGTAGAATCTTCATGTTTTTCTACACTAATTTAAATTAACCTTATAAATGTCCTATTATTTTATTCCGGATACTAAAATCCACACGTCTCTCTTCAAAAGTGAAAAAAGAAGTAAGAGAAGACATAACAAACTTAAAGAAAATTCTTAGTCCTTTATGTTTTTCCCGATTTTTCACTTAAGTCTTCTCTATGTTAGTGATCGAAAGAGGTTCACGACACCGATTGTAATGGGGCGTCCAGAGAACTCTAGAAAGAACCCTTCAGTAAAGGAAGGGGTACTCACGACTGCCCGTAAACACCGAAGAGAGGTTACCAAGAGGTACTTTTAGTCGAGTTCTATACTACCGTCTAACTTAGACTAGAGAGGACCGTCTAACCCTTTAAATTTCCCTCGTAAACTTGAAATAGTCTCTTGTTTTAAGTTTCAGTGTCCTTTCTTTGACCTCTCCCTATTTAGTGTCTGACACCTTTTAATAACTTTACCTCCCTCTACAAATATTTTTACAACTCACTACATAAAACTATTCCATCCTCTAGTATGCGTTTTCTTTAGGTCATAAACACCAATTCTTGTGTCCGAAACACCAGTGTCTCTGGACCCATGTTTAGAAATAGACGGTGTACGGTAAACCCGTTGAGTGGACGGAGAGATTCAGAGTGAAAGGAAAGAAAAACAAAAAAATTTAGTCCACCTATATTACTTTTCTGTTACAATGAGTCTCCTCATGTATTTCCACGAGTCAATTTCCATCATTAATTGGGTTAGATGTATAAGCTACGTTGAAGATAGTTTTAAGGTCACTTTAAGGTTTTAAGGTAAAAAAAAAGAAAATGTCTTTATCTGTTAGGACTTTACAAGTATCTTTTTACTTTCAAGGGTTTATCAGTTTTGTTAAAATTCTTCTTCCAACCTCCGTGGTGTGAAAGACTGAAGTCTGATATAATGTTTCTATATCAGTAGTTTTGTCTACGTATCTAGTTAATTTGTCTTATCTTTCGTGTCTTTATTTGAGTACGAATGTACAGTCAATTCTATTTCTTATATGTTACTTATATGTTACACCTAACACATAAGTTCTTATCTGTTAATATTCGGTTCCTACCACTTCTCTGTCAGAGAAGTTATTTTCCACCACCCTTTTAATCTGTCTATGTACGTTTTCTTACTTTTATGTGGTATGTGTTTTTAATCAAGTTTTACCTACTTTTAGAACTTTACCTATTTTCTGAACTTATATTCTGGACTTTGGTATTTTGAGTCTTCTTTTGTGTCTATCATTCGTTGAACTGTAGTTAGAAGCACTACTAAGAAACCTAAACTCTCGTTCTTGTTTCCGTTGCTTTCCTTTTTGTCTGTCTACCCTGATGTCATTTGACTTTCGAAGACGTATCGTTCCTTTTAGCAAGGATCTTATGTTTCCGTCTGATGCTTTACCCTCTTTCATGGACGTTTGGTCACGGACCATTCGCCAATTATAGATTTCATATGCTTATCGAGTACATTGAGTTCTCGTTTTTTTTTATCGTTATTATCATTATTAAGTTAAATTTTTGAAAATTTTTTTTCCGTCTCCTAGAATTATCGACAAAAGGTTTCTTCTGTATATCTACCGTTTATCCTTTGCCCATATATTTTTCATGAATCGTAGTGACTAACCTCTGCCTTTACTGTGGGGTGAGGTCATGAGAACGGACCTTTTAGGGTACCTACCTCCTCGGACCATCTGATGTCAGGTACCCCAGCACTTCTCAGTCTGTGCTGACTCGTTGAAGTGAAAGTGAAAAGTGAGAGCACGTAACCTCTTCCTTTACCGTTGGGTGAGGTCACAAGAACGGACCTCTTAGGGTCCCTGCCCCCTCGGACCACCCGACGGCAGATACCCCAGTGTGTCTCAGCCCGTACTGGCTTCACTGAATCGTCGTCGTCGTGGTAATAACTAGTTGTCCTTTTACGTTTAGTTTTGGTGTCACTCTATAGTGGAGTGTGGATAATCTTACCGATAATAGTTTTACTGTTCTTTATAGTTCACAACTGATCCTACACCTTTTTTCCCTTGGGAACATGTTACAACCACTCTTATGTTTAACCACATCGGTGATACCTTTTATTATACCTCCGAAGATTTTTCTAATTTTTATCTTGATGGTACACTAAGTTTTTTATGTTGGAAGGTTTTGTCTTAGTCCTCGTTTGTCTGTTAGACTTTGATAACTCGTGATCATCACTTTAAATTAGACATCAAATTTTTTTTTTTTTCCAAAGTCGTTTTTTTTTTTAGGTTTTGGTCTGTCAAAATGTCTCTTTAAGATGGTTTGTACATTTCTCTATTATGGATAGGAAGAGTTTGATAAGATCTTAAACTTCTCCAACTTTGTGAGGGTTTAAGTAAGATGTTTCGGTGGTAATGGAATTATGGTTTTGGTTTCTGTGATGTTTTTTTCTCTTTTGATATTCGGTTATAGAGACTATCCACATTTTATACAGACTATCCACATTTTTAAGAGTTATTTTATAATCTTTTGGTTTAAGTTATTATATATTTTTCCTAATCTGTGTTACTAGTTCACCCTAAATAAGGTCCCTGTGTTCCTTCCGAACTAAAAACGTTTAGTTACACCATGTGGTGTAATTGTTCTCCTTCCTATTTTTAGTTACATAATCAGTGAGTCAGTACAGACTTAGAAACGTCGGGGTACCCGACATTGGGTGGTCCGAGAAGGTAGGTACCCTCAGAGGTCCGTTCTTATGACCTCACCCAACGGTAAAGGAAGAGGTCCCCTATAGGGTTGGGTCCCTAGCTTGGGCCCAGAGATCGTAGCGCCGTCTGAGAGTTGGTAGTCTCGGTGTCCCTTCGGTAATTTTTTTTTTAGTTTTCTAGCAGAATTGTCTATGCCCTTTTCGTAATCTGTTTTAAGTTGTGAGTAAGTATTATTTTTGAAAGTAGTCTCACCCATATTTCCCTTGTATAGAGTTGTATTGTTTCCGGTAAATGCTGTTTGAGTCTCGATTGTATTTCCCTTTACAACTTCCGAAAAGGACATTCTAGTCTTTGTTCTGTTCTTACGGGTGAGAACGGTGAAGAAAATTTTTATCATAACCTTCAGGATCGGTTAGTCTGTTCTTCATTTTCCGTAGGTTTAACTTTCTCTTTTTCATTTTAGCAGTGATAAACGTCTATACTATGATATACATCTTTTAGGATTTCAGAGGTAGTTTTTATTTTTTGTGGATAAACTCAATTATTTAATTAGGATATTTAAACGTCCTATTTTCTAATTATATGTCTTTAGACAACGGAAAGATATGTGACTGTTACTTGATAGTCTTTCTCTTTAATACCTTTGTTAGGGTAAATGTTAACGTAGTTTTTCTTATTTTATAGATACTTATTTGAATTAGTTCCTCCACTTTCTGAATAGGAGGTTTTAGATATTTTGTGACTACTTCCTTAGACATTTAGTATGTTTCTTTACCCTTTTATAAAACACAAGAACCTGACTTCTTAGTAATGAAAATTTTACAGGTATCATGGGTTTCGTTAGATATCTAAATATGTCAAGGATATTTTTATGGGGGTAAAAAGGGTCTCTTAATCTTGTTTATTAGTATTATAAATATTCCTTGGTGTTTTTTTGGAACTTAAAAGGTCCGTTCTTCTAGTCTCACCCCACGGTGAGGGGGTCCCCTAGAAGGGTTCGGTGCCTAGTTTGGGGGTAGAGAATGTAGAGGGCGTAACCGACGTCGACAATTCAGTGAAGTCAGTACAGACTGAGACACGCTGGGGTATCTGCGTCGGGGGGTCCGAGGGCGTAGGGACCCTAAGAGGTCCGTTCTTGTGACCTCACCCAACGGTAAAGGAAGAGGTCACGTACTCTCACTTTTCACTTTCACTTCAGCGAGTCAGCACAGGCTGCGAAGCACTGGGGTACCTGACGTCGGGGGGTCCGAGAAGGCAGGTACCCTGAAAGGTCCGTTCTCGTGACCTCACCCCACGGTAGCGGAAGAGGCGAGGATGTGACAGACCGCCTGAGAAATGGTGATTACGGTGGAACCTTCGGGTGTGTTACTTTATAATGAGTGAAATATTTTACTTCCTTTCGAACGATAAACGTTGTCGTATGTAACTAGAACTCCTGTAACACGATTACTTTATGTGGTCTGTCTTTTTTGTTTGTGACGTGCGAAATTGAATATACGCCTTTGATATTTTTGTTTGTTTTGGTTATTGTGGACCTCGAGTATCTACGTCTCTTCTCTAACCGACAACGGTCTGTGCCCCTCAACCCTTACCCTTTTTATACACTTTCACCAGTTTTCCATGTTTGAAGGTCAATATTTTCAATTTTAAGGACCCCTTCATTACGTGTCGTGCTACTGATCGTTGTGACGACATAAACTTTTAAACATTTAAACCACATGACCTTTTAAGGTTTAGAATCGTTAAACTTTTAACGACTCTAACATCTAGAATTTTCAAGAGTAATGAAAAGAGTAGGGTAGTTTAAAGTGTTAAAAAAACAATGCGTTTTTTAAATATTGTTACACATCACTACGTACAATTAGTCTAAATAATATCACTAGTAAAGTCTTATGTGTGTCTATACCTCAGTAATAGAACATGTGAACTTTGATAATATAAGATACAGTTGATATAGAGTGAGAAAATTTTTTCTATCGGTAATGAAAAGTAATGAAAAATCGAGAATACTCTTCGTGGTCGACAAAGTCCATTATTATTTAATGTATTTTGTATATATTTACTTTTGACTACAAAGACACCGTTTTTAAGATCTAACGACGATACAATAAATTCCTTAAAATTTTTCACCTTAGTCACGATCCGTTCGCACTTTAGATTGAGTCATGTAACTACCACTGGTTTTGGTAGTGGTTCTTTTTCTTTGTGTTGTCCCGTTTACCGACAGACCCCTCCGGAATGTCTACCGACTCTTTTCTTCTCCTCGTTTTCCGTTTCCTCCTTACTTTTTTATGTGAGTAGACTTTCGTCTCGAGGTTTCTTATCGTTCCTCTCCATTCTTCACTTCTCTTGTTACGTTTCTTTGTCCTTTTATTATCTTACCCTTTCTAGTCTCTAGAGAAGTTCTTTTACTCTCTATGGTTCCCTTGTAAAATACGTTTCTACCCGAGTTATTTCCTGTCTTTATTCCGTTCCTGGATTGTCTTCGTCTTCTATAATTCTTCACCACCGTTTTTATGTGTCTTGATATGTTTTTTCCAGAATTATTGGGTTTATTGGTACTACCACACCATTGAGTGGATCTCGGTCTGTAGGACCTCACACTTCAGTTGACCCGGAATCCTTCGTAATAATACTTGTTTCAATCACCTCCACTACCTTAAGGCCGACTCGACAAAGTTTAGGATTTTCTACTACGACACTTTCACGACACGAGTTATACGGTCGTTTAAACCTTTTGAGTCGACATCGGTGTTTCCAGTCAAAAGTAAGGTTAGGGTTCTTCCCGTCACGGTTTGTTCCAAGTTTGATGGTCTGTTAACGTAAGTAAAGTGCACAATCGTTCCATTAAGAGTTTTAGGAAGTTCGATCTGAAGTTGTCATACACTTGACTCTTGCAGGTGTACATGTTCGACCTAAATCTTTTCCGTCTCCTTGGTCTCTAGTTTAACGGTTGTAGGTGACCTAGTATCTTTTCCGTTCTCTCAAGGTCTCTTTGTAGATGATGACGTCCAGTCCTTCGTTGTCAATCTTGGCCTATACCTTGTTACCCGACCACGTTTAACCTTTTCATGAAGTTCCGACATATAACAGTCGGACGAATAAATTGAATATCCGTCTCATGTAGTCCACTTTACGGTCCGACCTACTTCGCGTTCCACCTTAGTTCTAACGACCCTCTTTATAGTTGTTGGAGTCTATACGTCTACTGTGGTGGTAATACCGTCTTTCCTTTTCCTTGATTTCTCGGAGAACTATTGCCACTCTCTCCTCTCACTTTTTCGACAGTAGGCCAAAGTAGTGAAGTACCGTTTATCTACTCCTTCGGTACCTTTCTCACTCTCTGAAATAAAAGAACCCGAGGTTTTAGGGAGGACTACCACTGACGTCTTTAATTTTCTGCGAACGAGGAACCTTCTTTTCGATACTGTTCGGATCTGTCGTATAATTTTTCGTCTCTGTAGTGAAACGGTTGTTTCCAGACAGATCAGTTTTGATACCAAAAAGGTCATCAGTACATACCTACACTCTCAACCTGATATTTCTTTCGACTCACGACTTCTTAACTAAGAAAGTTTGACACCACGACCTCTTCTGAGAACTCTCAGGGAACCTGACGTTCCTCTAGGTTGGTCAGGTAGGATTCCCTTTAGTCAGGACTTATAAGTAACCTTCCTGACTACGACTTCGAGGTTATGAAACTGGTGGACTATACTTTCTCGGTTGAGCAATCTTTTCTGGGACTACGACCCTTTCTAACTTCAGTCCTCCTCTTCCTCTGCTGTCTCCTACTCTACCAACCTACTGTAGTGGCTGAGTTACCTACTCTCAAACTCGTTCGAGACCCTCTACTACTTCCTGTCCTTTCGGACCGCACGACGTCAGGTACCCCAGTGTTTCTCAGTCTGTACTGACTCGCTGACTTGTTGTACGACAGATGTGGAAGGATTTAAAAGGGTCGCCAGTACGTACCTACACTCTCGACCTGACACTTCTTTCGACTCGTGACTTCTTGACTACGAAAACTGGACACCACAACCTCTTCTGAGAACTCTCAGGGAACCTGACGTTCCTGTAGGTTGGTCAGGTAGGATTTCCTCTACTCAAGACCCACAAGAGACCTTCCTTACTACGATTTCGACTTTGAGGTCATGAAACCGATGGAGTACGCTTCTCAACTGAGTAACCTTTTCTGAGACTACGACCCTCCCTAACCCCCGTCCTCCTCTTCCCCTGCTGTCTCCTACTCTACCGACCTACCGTAGTGGCTGAGCTACCTGCACTCAAACTCACTTGAGACCCTCGACCACTACCTGTCCCTCCGGACCGCACGACGTTAAGTACCCCAGCGTTTCTCAGCCTGTGCTGACTCGTTGACTTGACTTTACTTGACTTGACAGACACTCTCATAGTCACGGAGGGTTTACGGTCATTCTCGATAAATAGACGGGAAAGCGGAGAGTCTCGAGAAGATTAGGAGGACTAGTGCGCTTCCTCTTTCGGGGGTCCTCTTGTGGACGGGACCTGGTGGGGGTCACGACTCTCATCCCTTCAGTTAACAGGATCGAAAGCGGTATGACAGGGGTGAGGTCGCGTAGTCCGGGGTACCGGCCCCTTTAGGAGTCAGGAGAGACGATTCCATCTCAGACCGTGGGTCTAGTTCGGGGCATCCTAGAAGAGCAGACGTGAGTCAAAGTGAAGTTTCGGTCACCGTAAAGAAAAAGAGTCATCTCGTTGAAGTGATTGCAGAGACTCTCAGAACAGTCTACACTAATCTGAATTTAAACCCGTTGTGTTTATTTTACGTATCTCCCCTTTCTTTAATACAAAAGGGGACTCTATTGACTAACTCTCAACTCTACTAAATTCCCTAATTCTTCTCCATACGTACGGAGACCCACGAATCACTAACTACACGTGGGTATATACTTACTCGTACACATGCACACACTATATAAGTCCTTCTGTGTCTGGTCCGTTCCCTAGACTGGACCCGTGATAAGGGGGCCTTCTACTCCCAGTCTCCACCAACAGTTCTGGTGTCAAGGGGTATGACCGGAGGTCCCCCACGGTAGTAGGGTGTTATCAAGACAACGGAAACCCCCTCCACCCCCATCCAACCCTCCTTCATCTACCTGGAAATCTCACTTCTACTACGGTGAGGGGTGGAAATCGCCACCCCGCACGTTCTTAATCCACAAATGTCGAATGTCCTCGTAAGGTTTTAGGAAGAATAATTGGCGTGGGTTCTATTCATTCGTGGAGGTGGAAGAGGAAGGGCGACATTGAGACGGTCGGAAGAGACGAAACCTTTCCTCTTGGGAGTAGGGTCACTAGAGAGTCCCTAGACGTAGGAGTCTTCCTTCTTGAGACCGTCCGACAAACGACGTCCATTAGTACGTCGGTCCGGAGGGTGAGTCACAGGGACAGGGTGCCGACGGAAGAGTCCCGTGGTCCACGGGGACCCAGTGGTCGACCTTACTTATCCCTCGACTAACGACTAGCGATGAGGTGCGACTGACTACACACAAATAAGGTGAACTTTACAAGACTCTTTTCTTGTCAATGAGATTTCTTCTCGAGACACACTCGTGTCACTTGTACTCCCGCTACTAAGGTTTTGACGGTCCCCCAGTCGAAGTTACACTCTCACGGGAGCCTTTCGTCTTCGCCCCACGGTTCGTGTGAGACCCTTGTGGACACTCTTTCCTGGCCGTATCCGAGGAACGCAGTTCGGGTAGCCAACCGTGACAAGTGTGTTACCTCAGCGAACACGATTCGAGGTGTAGTTTGACTCTGAAGTGATATCAAGACCGAGAGAGAGGGTCTTTACCTAAGAATCTGGTCAGTTAGCCCTGAAGTGGTCTAGTCGTGATCAATCCATTGGACAGATTGTCTGGGGACGGTGGGTGATTTTCTTTCATTGGAACTCTATTACTGGGTGAAAAAAACGGATGATATTAAAGGAACCAGGACGAGGGAAGACGTATACTTTAAGAAAGTAAAAAATTGTCGAGGTACCTCGAGGAAAGACAGACGATCTAACCTACAACGGACTAAGTTTCGCAAACGAGTTTATTTGGGAATTAAAAAATTATACGGAGTCAAAGAGAAAATTGTCTAAGTCTTTCATATCTTTGACTGGGTCACAAGCAAGAACAACGGAGAACACACTGGAGAACCGTTCGGTGTACTTTAGACATTTTACTACCTCGACCCGACCTTCCATAGGTTTCGGGGAGGTCCATTCGTGAAGGACGGATGTTACAGTAAGTAGTGTCTCCATCATGGTCAAGAGTTTAAAGAATGGGAGTCCTGGACTACTGTTGTGAATTTTCATAACTCTTGCGGTTCCAGAAAACAAACACACCCAACATAGATAGTTATAAATAGTATAATCTTTGAATTTATGTCCTTTTAAATCTTGTGCTCTTATATGTTCATGGGTACTAGAGTAGTGGGTAACCTATAAGAGGTCTTTTAAGGAGACACCTTTTTTTTCTCTGACGTCACATGATAGTAGAATCAGAATAATACTTTATCGAAACCAGAGTATCTGAGGGACTTCCCCAGAGATTCTGGGGTCCCTAGGGGTCCGGTACGGTGGACTCTTGATGACCTTACGATTTTCGAAGACCTCGGTCTTAGACGTGACCTTAGACCCAAAACGATGAACGATTTGTCCACTAGAACCCGTGTACGGAATTGACCAGCCACGAAACTAAAGGACATTTTGACCTTATTATTCTCATGGATTAAGAGTCCGAAAATCTTCTCGATTAATTACGTACTTTTCATGGAGTTGTTTACCTTCACGAGGGATTTACGTCCGATAATTAGTTGTCCTCTGTGTAAAAGTAGTTTTTACATACAAACCTTTTAATTGTTGTCCTTTTCTCTTTTTTTTTTGGTTGTTTTTGTCGTAACGATGTAAAAGTCTGACGTAGATCTTTTGGTAAAAGACGTCCCTAAAGTGTCCTGCGGTCCGGTTATGAAAATCCAGAGACGCGAGTCCGACAGGGACGAAGTCTTCTCAGACCTTCTGTGTGGGTCCCGGGTCGGTCTCGAGGTAGAGGTGACGACCAGTCACCATTGGCGTCGGCTGTGTCCTCAAGGGGTTAATACGGGTTCGCAGAAGTAGACATCGAAGGAGGTGTCAACATGTACGGGTCGTATAAAACCTTCGACGGATCGACTTGTTAGGGGACCGAAAGTTGTGGGCTCAGGGGTGTCTCGACACCCCCGAAGAAGACGATAGACTCTCAGTCATGACTAGTGTTCCCCGAAGGGTCCTCCGAGTCACCACTTCTTAGGTGGACGGTCACGTCCTCGGTGTCCTCTACACCCAAGCTCGGGACCCAGTCCCTTCTAGGGGACGTCCTCCTTTACCGTTGGGTAAGATCGTAAGAACGGACCTTTTAGGTACCTGTCTCCTCGGACTCCCCGATGTCAGGCACCTTACCGTTTTCAGCGTGTGTTGACTCACACGTGTTTGTGCGCGCGACTAATACACCTTAAAACCAAATATGTGGAATCCAGATTCAGAAAAGGTTCAGGGATAAAGTTGGGGACTGAAAAGGTAAACGAAACCAACTACCGTTACTCGCAACCTGTGTGTGACCTTAGTGGGTCTCCCGACTTTACATCAGACCCTGGGTGACGGGTCTCTAAGACTGAATTGACGGAGACGATCACGAAGGTCCCCCAAGGTACACTTCGGTCCGGACTCTTCGTCTCGAGATCCTCGGGGCATCATGAGCTTTACACCAGGACCAGGTCGTTGTTGTCGCGGTGGACCTTTGAACGATCTTCACGTGTAAGGGTCCGGGTCCGGATGACTCAACCCGGGTCCTTAGACACAAAATGGTCTGGGAGTTCCCCTAAACTTACGTACTAGCTCCGAGTTCAATTCCTGTGGGTCTTGGGAACCACCCGAGTAGAGGTGCTCAGGGGGAAGGTCGTAATGGTAGTGGAGGTAGGTGGTCCACTCGGGTATTTTTCTTCACGGTCCAAGGACACCACCCAACTTCCACGTCTGTGGACACACCGAACTCCACCTTCTCGAACCCACTGCGACGGAGGTAAGCGGGTGGTTCAGAAAGATGTCTCGACGACCCAAGAACTCCCTTGGTTACTTGGTTCCTAGTAATTTGCAGTGTGTGTGTGCGTGTAAGTCAAGTCGTTTGTAAATAACGTGTTCACAAATGACTCCGTAGTCCGATAACGACTCGGGTGATCTTCCTGTCTATTCGGAGTCGGGACGGGATTCCTCACACACTAGATTGTCTGTCGTGTATGTGTTTGTTCAACCGTCCTAGGGCCCGAAGTCTCTTTGTGTCCAAATATCGTTTTGATTCTAACGAACTACGAAGATGACGACGATTCAGCGAAGTCAGCACAGGCTGAGACACACTGGGGCATCTGCCGTCGGGTGGCCCGAGGGGGCAGGGACCCTAGGAGGTCCGTTCTTGTGACCTCACTCAACGGTAAAGGAAGAGGTCACGAACTTTCACTTTCCACTTTCACTTCAGCGAGTCAGCACAGGCTGAGAATCGTTGGGGTACCTGACATCGGGTGGTCCGAGGAGGCAGGTACCTAAAAGGTCCGTTCTCATGACCTCACCCCACGGTAACGGAAGAGACGTTCACCCGAGATCTATATTTATAAAGTTGTAAATTAATCAAAAAAAAATCAAAATATATATATATATATATATATATATATATATATATATACCGTCAGAATCTTTCTTACAGTAGAGATCCCTGTTTATATATTCTGGAGTATATTTAATGTTACTAAATTTTTTAGGGACCTTCATTAGATGATATTAAATAGGACTCTTTTACTATAAGAAATATGGGTTGGGAGATATGAGTAATATAATAGATAGGATCTATTATCTAATATCTTTTACATAAGACGGTTACGAAAGGTTTTCGACTTTCCCTAATAGAACTAAAACGAAAGAGAGAGAGTCAAAGAGAAGAAGTCAAGGTTTGTTTGACGATAGATATGTGTTTGGGATCTAGGATTTATCGCTTATAGTTAACTCGTGAAAGATACACGGACCGGTTCACGTCCGTCAGAGTTAGGAGAATTAGAATGAACTAAGAGTATGCATTGGGAGTTTTGTTGAAGACTGCGTCCAGGATTATAATAAGGGTAAAACTTATACTCCTTTGTCCAAATCGTCGTCACTTAAGTAACGATCACTGTCGGCCGCGCCTCGGTTCTGAATATCGGTGCAGACACACTGGGGGCTAGAAACCTTACTGTACGGACGTACCCTATAAAATTGTACGTCTCCCACATGACCTCTCAACCCCTTTGTAAAGGATCGATTAAGACTCTGTTCGTTGACAAGAATTTACAATCCCAAACATATTCATCCAACTCTACCACCGTCTGAAGTTTGTCGAAGATCAATCTACTCCTTCTTTGGCCTCCTTTTTAGACCCAGAACTTATAAGTAAGGGAGTGGTGGACGTGTCTGTTACGGAGTCTTTACGACCGACTTACTAGAGGGTCCTGTGACAAACGTCGGTAAGAAGTCCCTAGTACGCAGTGCAGGTGAGACAGAGGTGAAAACTGTGTATCCTCTCTGACACTACGGACCTTTAGGATTTTTAGGTCGTTATGGTCGTTCTTTTAGGGTTGGTGTAGGTCGGACACGATCGGAGAAGTCGTTTCAACGACCTTTCTTTCCTTTCGTAAACGTTTGCATGTTACGATAAACTTATAAGTTATTGATTAAGAGATAAAGAATCAAGAAGAACTATCTTTGAGGCGAAATGTTACTTTTGTTATCGGATCACCAACGACACTTCCGCATATCCTACCAGACGGGTTGCGCGTCGATGTGAACAAAAAGATCTTTGAAAGTGGGTAGAATGGACACAAAGAGTACCTTAACCTATATATGTATATAGAAACAAAGAATGTACTGGGTACTCGGATTGGTATCAATTGAACAGGGTCCCTCCCGAATACCTGAAACAACGAACCCTCAAAATTTTAAAGTGTGACTCTCAGAGGGGGACCACCGATTTCGACTCGCCTGGGTCTTGTTTCACTTCCGTACAAAGACCGGAAGGAAAGGACATTCCTTTCTCTTCTCTCGGCTGTTGTGCAGTTGTCCCGCCGTCTCCTCTCCGTCTCCCAGGAGTACGAGAAACTCTTGGTCCAATAAGGACTCTGGGGGCACCCCGAGGGTCCACTGAGGTACCATGTCTGACGGACGGTCACATCTGCTACGCCCAAGCTAGGGACCCACCTCTTCTAGGGGCCGTCTTCCTTTACCGTTGGGTGAGGTCATAAGAACGGACCCTTTAGGGTACCTGTCTCCTCGGACCGTCCGATGTAAGGTACCACAGCGTTTCTCAGTCTGTGTCGATTCACGGAACTCGTAAGTGGGCGTGCACTCTGTGCACACGGAGGGACGAGAAAGGGTCCGAACCAAAGAGATTTTCTATAAAGGAATTTAAAACAGTGAGTTGGGGTAAGGGCTAACTCTACTTGATGAACCTTAAGACCAGACAGTGAACATTGGTGTCGGGACTGGTCTTGTCCACAAACTTGTCGAAAGTCCACTAATTTTATTTATGTGTTCTCTTTATTTCGTTAACGAGAATGAAGAGTAAAAGACCACGGAACACGGAAAGAATTTGTACACTTAAAGTCATCTATAGGAGGTTCCCAGTCAAAACATTAAAAAAAAAAATTTAAAATCGTTTGGAACCTAACTTAACATTGTATGTATGTTTAGGTTTGTGATTATTTAGTACACACAATACACACAATCAGTGAGTCAGCAGGGGTTGAGACGCTGGGGTACCTGACGTCGGGTGGTCCGAGGAGACAGGTACTCTAAAAGGTCCGGTTCCTATGACCTCACCCAACGGTAAAGGAAGAGGTCCCCTAGAAGGGTTGGGTCCCTAACTTGGGCCCAGAGGACGTGACGTCCGTCTAAGAAATGGCTGACTCGATGTTCCCTTCGGGTACATTTAGTACTGAAAAGTCTTTTATGTATGTACCCACATTGGTTGTGGGTCTAGTTCTTCCTCTATAGAAAGTTATAGGACACTATTTGGTATTATCCTTTAGTATACTTTCTCTTATATATACATATATTGATACTTTTTAATTGTACTGTAACATTTAGTCGACATAAAGTTATTTTAAATTTTAAACTTTTTATCTTACTTTTGTAGAGGGTGTCGGCGAAGTACGGGGGAGACGGTCCCCGTATAGGGGGCGGAGTCCCGTCCGGGAGAAAACTGAAGACTGTAGTCTCTAATCAAAACGAAGCAAAATATGAACTTCCGTAGGATGTCGTGAGAGAACACAGACCGAAAAAAGGAGTAAACACTCTGTACAGGTGTGATGACGTATACCGACAACAAGGAAGAGTAACATAGGTGTCGAAACATAAAATTTAGAATGAAAGTGACTTCATTTCAATCCGACCTTGAGTCATGATTCCTGGGTCGTCTTCCCCGACAGACCAAAGGACTAGTAGATAGCTAGGACTACCGCTTTCTATATTAAGTCCGTTTGACGGACCTGGAAACGTCTTCTCTCTTTAAGGAGGAGACTACGACCCTCAAAGCGACTCTAATAATATGACAAGTCGAGCTCCCTCCTGTGGGTCCGACGAAGGGAGAATGCTCCCTCTCTTTTGTTAGTAAGGAACAAGTCTTGACTCTCGAAAACTTTCTTTTCGTCCCGTGTCGAGAAGAGTTTTCACTGGGAAGGTTTTTAGGATTAGTCTATCGTATAACAAATAAAGTCGTCTATCGGAAGTCACTGAGTTTTCTGTTTATTGGGACATGAAGTTAAACATAGTATTAAAGACCTTCTGTTGTGGTAGGAAAATTAAAAATGGTTCGTCCGTTTGTCACTAAATAGGTGTCCCGAGAAGACAGTCTGGAAAAGACGGGTCCGACTCTATGTCTAAGACTTATATTAAAGGTAGTTGTGGACATCCAAAGGAAGAAATTCGAGGTACCCTTAATCTTACGTTTAGTAATGATTGAGGCCAATGGTTGACCAAATTGTTTATTCTTCTTAAAGAATAAAAGGTAGTGTTCTTCATACCTCGAGACAATTTGACCAGGTTACTGTTGTACCTGGATCCAAGAAAGACATAGTCTGACAGGTGTCCTCCCGTGGGATGTCTATGATGCACTGACTCCAGTAAGGTTCTCTGCTTACTTCTTTATTGTCGAAGGTCGACGGTTTCTCCTTCGACGCGGTGACAGACCACCGCGTCTGTCACTTCTTAGACGGACGTTACGTCCTCTGGGTTCAAGGGGACCTCTTCCCTTACCGTTAGGTGAGGTCATAAGAACGACCTTTTTAGGGTGTCTGACTCCTCGGACCGTCCGATATGGGGCACCTCAGAGTTTCTCAGTCTAAACTGGCTCACTGAAAGTGTAAGAGTGTAAGTATAAGTGCCGACGTTTTCTTCGAGAAAGTACGAGAGTTGAGGAGAGGGAAGGAGTCTAGGAGTGTGAGGAGTAGTCGGTCTTAATTTGAGTCTGGGTAACCACTTCGGTTGGGTCTCACTTTCCTTACCCTAATGGTATGAAGTGTGTATTGTTGTCACAAATAAGGATTTTAATCTTTGTCTTCGGGGAACGGACTCAGTGGAATTTTGTTTTGTTGCTGAGAAGACCTCTCCTTCTCTTCCTAGCACCCCGAGAGTCGACGGGTCGACAGTGGTAGGTTCCGAAGGAGAAAACGAAAGGGTGTAGGTTCGTACGGGGTACAAGGTGAGTAACAAGTTTTGTACGAGTATGAAGGTGTTTTACGTGTGTGTCGGGGAGGTGTTCACTTTTGTTGGGTTTCAGAGTAGTGCTTCTTCGTTCTACTTAGGGTGTCTTAAGGGTGGGTCCTTCCACTGACAGTGGTGACCGGGGGTCATGTGTCATAAAGGGTGTCCTGTCCTTGACGGACTCGGCAAGTGTGTTGGGTCGGTTAGATCCAGGGACCCAAACGAAGGACCCTCCTGGAGGGAACGGAGGACCGGGGGTTCCAGTGGAGACTCCATGTTTCCCCTCACATTGTAACTCCCAAAGAAACAAGTGACTCTAAAGGGTGTAAATATTGTGTACTGTCCTTCAAGACAAGTAATACTTGTCAGGGTCGATTAAAAACAAAATTTTTACTAGAACAGAAGAAGTCACAAGGTGATTACGGTTAACTCAAAGGAGGTACTGGGGACCTTCTTTCTAAGTATGACCACGTGGTGACTCGGAAGACTTGAAATATGAGAAATAAGTTTCGGTTGTAAGGTTGGACTGTTGGACGGTGTGGTTGTCCGTTCTGTGTCACCTAGGGTTCCCTGACCCTTCAGTACCACCAGGGTCGTAGTGGTGTTCGTAGGGTCCTGAGTGGTACGCCAAGACCACCAGATTAAGAGTGGTACGGAACCACACTGTACAAGACTACAATAAATTTGAGTCAACTTAAGGAAACATTTTGATTTATGAGGATAAACCAGAACTCAACTTACGACTAGTTGACGGAAATGTGTTTAAACCGTGTAAACTGGTTTTATCTTGGTACCAAGGTTTTTGTTCCAACTACGGCATACGATGCAAGTGGTTAAGTCGGGACACCAATCGTACTAAGACCGTGTACTATCCACGAGTCATTTACGACTTTTACTTACTTACTTTCCCCTGTACGAGTGAGTCCTCGAACCTGTCGTAACGGAATCCTGTAAAGTGACCAATGTACCTCACCTTTGTCTGTACCTCTTCGGTCTAAAAAGAAACATGCTGTAGTAAACAGTAAAGTAAGCCCGAAGGTTCCACCACGGTCACCAGTTCTTTAAGGGACGGTTACGTCCTCCGTCTTCTCTGTGTTCAAGCTAGGGACCGAACCCTTCAATGGGACTTCTGCCCGTACCGTTGGTCGAGGTCATAAGAACGGACCTCGTAGGGTATTCGTCTCCTCGGACAAAGAGAAGTCCCGATGTCAGGTATCCCAGAGTTACTGATCTGAAACTTAGAATGAAAAGAACAGTTTATCACGGAGAGTTGTAGACGAGGGAGGGTCCATCTCGAGACCGTCTCTCGGCTTTCAAATTTTAAGGTCTTGCTTAGAGAATAGATGTAAAAAGAAGGATGTGGGGTTTATGGACTAAGACTCGGTCTACGGACATTCCAGGTCGAGACTTAGACGCCCTTACTAACCGGGGTTACTCCGAGGAATTTGAGACGGAGAGGAAGTAAGAAGGAGACCGGAGTCTTTATTGTCGACGGAGAATTAAGGGTATTGTGACAAGAATGGTGATCATATCAGTAATGATAGCGTTCAACGTGTGTCGACGTCTTAGTGATTTTTAGAGAAAGAGCAAAACGGCATAGAACTCAAGGTACTCCCGTCCCGGGGGAGACGTCAGGATCGAAGGTCACATCACGGTTCGTGTATTCTTTGCACGTAATTCACTTCCTTCTTATTTACTTATTTGGCGTCTCTAGAGACGTTTGACTGTTAAATTTCCATTTTTCCTTTTTGGTATATTTTAAAGAAAGGAATCGCATTCTGTCTCTTTCCTTTTATCTCTTTTAAGTCATAAACAACTAGTCAGTGATTCGGCACAGACTGAGAACCACTGGGGTACCCGCGTCGTACGGTCCGAAGGGACAGGAAGTGGTAGAAGGCTCAAACGAGTTTGAGTACAGGTAACTCAGTCACTACGGTAGGTTGGTAGAGTAGGAGACAGCAGGGGAAGAGGAGGGCGGAAGTTATAAAGGGTCACAATCCCAGAAAAGGTTACTCAGCCGAGAAGTGTAGTCCATCAGTTTCATAACCTCGAAGTTGAAGTCGTAGTCTGGACGGTCACTTATAAGTCCCAACTAAAGGAAATCCTAAGTGACCAAACTAGAGGTACGTCATGTTCCTTGAGAGTTCTCGGAAGAGGTCGTGGTGTTAAACTTTCGTAATTAAGTAACCGTGAGTCGGAAGAAATACCATGTTTAGAGTGTAGGAATGTACTGACGATCTTTTTGGTATTGAAACTGATATGCCTGGAAACAGTCGTTTCACTACAGAGACGAAAAATTATGTGACAGACCCAGACAGTATCGAAAAGAAGGTTCCTCGTTCGCAGAAAATTAAAGTACCGACGTTAGGGGCAACTAAAACCTCGGGTTCTTTTACCTTAGACTGTGACAAAAGTAAAAAAGGGGTAGATAAACGGTACTTCACTACCCCGGTCTACGTGCTGACATGACAGAACTTACAACTCAAAATTCGGTCGAAAAAGTGAGAGGAGAAAGTGGAAGTAGTTTTCTGAGAAATCAAAGAAAAGTAAAAGACGGTAATTTCACCATAGTAGACGGACTCCAACAACTATAAAGAGGGTCTTTAGAACTAAGGTCGAACACTCAGTAGGTCAGGTCGTGAAACATACTAAATGAGACGTATATTCAATTTATTCGTCCTACTGTTATATGTCGGAACTGTATGAGGAAAGGGTTAAAACTTAGTCAGGTCACAAGGTACGGATCGAGGTTGACAACGAAGAACAGGACGTATGTCTAAAGAGTCCTTTGTCCATTTCATCAGACCATAAGGGTAGAGAAATTCTTAAAAGGTGTCAAACAACACTAGGTGTGTCAGTTTCCGAAATTACATCAGGTACTTCGTCTTCATCTAATAAAAGACCTTAAGGGAACGAAAAAGATACTAGGTCGTATACAACCGTTAACGTAGAGACCAAGGAGACGGAAAAGATTTAGAGAAACATGTAGACTTTCAAAAACCAAGTGTATGACGATCTCGGATCCAACTTCCTAGAACTCGTATTAGATTGATCGTACACTTTACTCACGTTGACATACCATCAAACTTGTAAGAAACCGTAACGGAAAGAAACCTTAACCCTATTTTTGACTGGAAAGGGTCAGGACACCGGTGACGACTTAAAAGGTTTAAACGACCGTATAACTCACGTCGTGAAATTGTCGTAGTAGAAAAGTCTAAACTTTTAGTCACTTCCTCTTGTCATCAGATTAAGAGAAACCCGAACCAGTAAGACCTCTCACACATGTCGTTTACTTTTAAGGAACTGTGAGAAGAGTAATTCCGTACACCAGACACAGGGAAAGGGAACTTGGACCCAGATAGACTCACAGAATTGATATTGGTTGTCTTACGTCGTCTTTACTGTATCACATGGAAGTCTCCGATTTAGTCTCTTTCGGTACGACGGAGGTGGACCAAGAGAATCCTCCGAGCGACACCCTTCAGACGTGGACGGATGTGTATTCAGACTGATGGACCCTGTGTGTTTCCGAAGACCAACCAGGGTCGACCCAAAAGTCAGTTGTCGGTCGTAGTCGAAGGTCGGTCCGCACAATCAGTGGGACCTGTAGGTCGGGTCAACACGAAACCTGTTAGAGTCGGGGTCGCCTGTAAACTGTTGTAGTGCACTTTTTGGAGTCACTCCTAGTGACCTTGACAAAGATTTACTGAGTGTTTGAGTACTCGTTTTACTTTTTCGATAAAATTTGAGGATTTAGACCCCATGCTGAATAATGTGTAATTATTCTTGATCAAGTTAACGGAGACACCTAATTATGATATCTTTTAGGAACTTAAAAAGAAGATATAAGGACTTCCCCGGTCAACTCTAGGGACGGGTAAAAGTCTGGTTCGTATGTGTTCCTGTATATTTGGGTAGTGAAGAGTTACTCACACAGTCATGTATTTATCTTTGTAGGTCTCAAATACGTACCTCTTAGGTTGTTTTGCTTTTAATTTTTAGTGTTTGCCGAAGACCTTTCCTTCGTCAGAGATTAATTAATTCCATTCTTTACGTTTTGGAGAGATTTTCCTCTCAGTCTTCCTATTACTGATCTCCGAAGATCTTTCACTACAAAGAATCAATGATTTACTTCTGAGCCAATGATCTTTCCGAGTCTTTAGTAAGAGGAGATTTTCCTTTACTTCCCTTTTTTGTAGGTGTCTTTTAGAACACTACGGGGTTATATCCCGGTGGTACGACTGAAGTGGGGTATGTTGTAGGGGTACTGATTAGAGGTTGTTAACCAGGTTTGAATGTTTATAAGAGAGGTCGGTTCCGTTGCCATCCTTTGGAAAGGTATACCGGTTTAAAGGGGTTAGTCCTCCCGAACGTCCTAAACATTTAATCTGGAAAGTCAACGTGTTTTCCTTTCGTCACGTGCACTGGGAAACAAAAAGGAACAAAACAAAGGGAAGGACTGTCTTTGGACAGGGTAGGTGCACGTCGACTCCTCCTCCGAAGGACTCAGGTACGGGAAGGAAGGACAGGAAAAGACAGGTAGAGGAGTCGTGAGGGGAACAAACCCTTCCTGACCGGGTCGGACCGGACTCCCTGTCAGGTTTATCTCGACTCGACAGTAGTGTCTAGACAGACGGTCGGACCGTCCGGTCCTGGTCCCGTCGGGTTCCGCTTCTCGCGTACTCTGTTCCTAGGTCAAGGGTCCTTACTGAGGACGAGCCCCCGTCGAGGTCCACAGACGGGGACCCTGACTGTTGACTCTTACCATTGGGTGCAGAACCGTCGTGGGGCCGAACTCGTTGGAACAGTGTCTCGAGAGACTCGGTAGGTCTCTCCGGTACGACACTTTTGACACGAGACTTTTCAGTGGGGTTCTCCAATGGTGTCTCTTACCTCGACACACCCCGTCCCCCACTCCACCCACATCGAGAGTCTCGGTTGGGGGTGTGTGTGTGTAGTGTTGGTCCTACAGAGGAGAAAAAAGACAAAGTGTATAAACTGGAGTTTGTGAAGTATGTTTTTTTTTTTTCACAACGGGGATTTTTAACAAATCTTTGGTGAGGTCTCATCTTTCTCTTACTCTTCTCTTAGTCTTCCGACACCCGAATTTTAGGTCGAGACGATGCGGAATGACCATGAGTACTTTACAGAGACAACGTGAGTAGAGTGGGGGATCGTTCCAGTATGAGTTTTAAGAGGTTCGGTCCGAAGTTGTCATGTACTTGACTCTTGAGGATCTGTAAGTTCGACCTAAATCCTTTCCATCTCGTTAGTCTCTAGTTTAACGGTTGTAGGTGACCTAGTATCTTTTACGTTCCCTTAAGGTCTTTTTGTAGATGAAGACGAAGTGACGGATACGATTTCGGAAACTGACACACCTAGTGTTGTTTGACACCTTTTAAGAATTTCTCTACCCTTACGGTCTGATGAAAAGGACAAACGACCCTTTGGACATACGTCCAGTTCTTCGTCTCCAATTATAACCTGTACCCTGCTGACTGACCAAGTCTTAACCCTTTCCTCATACAGTTCCGACATATAACAGTGGGACAAATAGATTAAATATACGTCTCATGTAGTACGGTTTACGGTCCGACCTACTTCGAGTTCGACCTTAGTTCTTTTTCAGGAACGACCGGGACCCACTATGAGTCCAGAGAGTTTGAGTGACTATCGATTTAGTGGGTCCCGGTCGTTCTGGTCACCGCGTACGACGAGTGGCGGGTAAACACCTATCGTAAACAACGTGTAAAACTAAACGGAAGATTGTTATTTAGGTCTTCAAAAGTCACCAGTGTCGGTTGTTTAGGTGACTTAAGAGTTGTAAAATATACTATCCTGTTGTACTTGTTGCGACGAGTCACGAACTCTTTGTACTGATAGTTCTCGACGTTAACTTGGCAGCCAAGGAAGTAGATCCTGTTAACGGGATCCTGAACTGTCCGGAGTGTACGGACGACCCGGTGTGCTGTATTCGGGACAGTGGATAAACAAACCCTATTAAAGGGTCCCCACGAATAGTCAATAATAATCACTACTAGTCAACCGTGTAAATTGAAGATACCGGTATGTTTCTGAACGAGAGACGAGGGACTGAGTCTTGTGAAAATATGAGGGGGTCCAACAACGGACCTTAGCTGGATCTATTTTTTCGAAAATGTTATTGAAGAATCGGAGAAACTTGTGTTTCCGATTAGAACCCTCTCATGGTTGTCGAGTGGGAGTTCAGTATCACAAATTACACATACTTTTAAAGTTGACCACTTTTATTCGTAAAGGGTCATGGAGACTTGTGTGAGTCAAGTTGCCATAATTGTGATCAGAACTCAACGGTCTTTATGAACCTTTACCCTGTTTCCCATAAATCAAATAAAACCATAGTAAGGGAAAATACAGGAGAAAGGTCAAAAGACAGACTCCTCAAAACGGTATAAACCAACAGTCTTTACGTCTTCCCCTACTAGACTAAACACCCTATGGTCACTCTTCTTTGTTGACGTTTAATGAACCACTTTCTCATTCCGAAATTGTCTTTATACTCACAAAGACTCCCGTCTCCAAATTACCTAAACTATTGTCAAGAGACATTGACATCTTAAAGAGACTTTAAAATTTTTGAGGTGCCTAAACTTGTTCTTCGGTTTATACCACTTTCGTTGTCGAGGTAGATAACTCGGACATGACCCAATTCACGGTACGTTTCACGATTCATGAAATGAAAGTAATAAAGGAAATTAGGAGTAGTGTAGAGATACTTCAACCAAGACAATATTAGGGACAAATTATCTCCTCCTTTGTTTTCTATAATTCATCGAGTGGTCTTCCTGTACCTGGACGATTCAAAGTCTCCACATGAACCTAGGCTCGTCGGACTGAGGACTCCAACACTCTTATACATCCTCCTTAACCACGAGAACTTTTCTAAGTCTGTTTATTTTGAAGACAGTTAAAAAGATGTCTTTTGGATAAACCAAAGTTGTCCTCAACTTCTCAAATTGGTTGTCATCTTGAGCTACCTTTTGCAAGAAAAAATAGTGATCTTCATTTCTAGAGGATCTAAATATTTTATTTAGACTAATCTCTGCGTACAGTTCTGTTCATCGAGACACTTTCTTTTAACGAGGACAGGTCCTTAGTAGTTTACCCAATCCTTGTTGTCGTTTTATGAGAGGCACGACGACACGACTTTTACCGGAGAGGGACTCAAAGAAGGGTTAAGATACGACACTTCTACGAAATAATCATATATTAGTCCCAATCCCATTTGGGGACTAGAGTTAATTATTAGGTTTCATTGATTCCTCATACCTCTATTGGGTTAAGGACTATCAGAAATACGGTTAGGTTTATATCCTAGACTTTAAAATTTACATCTTATTTTGAAACTCACTCAAACATACTTTTATCTTGACTTCTTAGGAGAACTTTTCAAATTCTACTTTTAAAAATTACATAAAAAGGATCCCGACAAATAGAAAGTTTCCTTGCCCTACGACACCACTCTTTCGGTTGATCTTAACAAAGGTTAACATAAGTAAAAGACCAATTTAGAATTTCCGTTGTTATGTAGAAACTGTTAGTTTCTTGTCCAGGCATTGCTAGTAATAGGATTCCAAGTTGACCAGCCGTCGAAAACCAAGAGACCTATGTTACGAAAGATTTACTCGGAGTTCACAAAACTTTAACGGAATAATGAGGTAGTCTTTGTTAAAAGGGTGTTCTCCGACCCCTTATATCCTCTGACCGTAACCTTTGTGTACCTCCTTAATAATATGCCTGTCGGTTTGGGTACCGAAACGGGGTACAGGATAATCCTGTCTTTGTTAGGATCCCGAGTTTCTTTGATTCCCTTTTAAGAGAGACTGAGTCGAACTTAGTTTGAACCCGATAAGTTCTCGATGGATTCCTCTATTAAGATATATGATAGGTAGTTACGGTCAGTAGTGGTAATAGTAAATTTTGAGTAACTTGATAACTCGTGTTACGATCCCTCACCTCCACATTTCTACTTGTGTTTGCCGAAGATGTCGTTCCTCGGACACCATTTTGACTTTTTTGCCCCGTGTGGAGACATAGTTTTATCTCGTGCTAAGTTTGATCGTAAACTCTTAACTGTATTTTACCGGGTTTTCGTTTATGAAGTCACTCAATCTACTCGTTTTAGGACCCTTGACCCCTCCGTGGATCCAGAGATTCTCCTTCATTCCTAAGAACCTTTCCACCCTCTTTATTCTCCGAAAGTTTCAGATCGACGAGGTAAAACTTGGACCATTTTTGTAATTGTATCAAAATTAAGTGTATTTGAGTTTTTAAGTAAACACTCTTATATTTTTCAATACTGGTTGGATCTATCGTATAAGTTTTCGTCTCTGTAATGAAACGGTTGTTTTCAGGCAGATCAGTTCCGATACCAAAAAGGTCACCAGTATATACCTACATTCTCAACCTGACACTTCTTCTGACTCGTGGCTTCTTAACTACGAAAACTTGACACCACAACCTCTTCTGAGAACTCTCAGGGAACCTGACGTTCCTCTAGGTTGGTCAGGTAAGATTTCCTCTAGTCAGGACTCACAAGAAACCTTCCTGACTACGACTTCGACTCTGAGGTTATGAGAAAAAAAAGACAAAAAAAAAACTCTGAGGTTATGGAAACCGGTGGAGTACACTTCTCAACTGAGTAACCTTTTCTGACACTACGACCCTCCCTAACCCCTGTCCTCCTCTTCCCCTGCTGGCTCCTACTCTACCGACCTACCGTAGTGGTTGAGCCGCCTGTACTCAAACTCACTTGAGGCCATCAACCACTACCTGTCCCTCCGGACCGCCCGACGTTATGTACGTCAGCGTTTCTCAACCTGAACTTACTCGCTGACTTGACTTGACTCGATATTTGGTTATTGACCACATGAAAAGCGTATATAATGAAATTATGTTTGAAAGTTGAAAATTTTTTTTAATCAAAATTAAAATTAAGAAAAAGTTTCCTTATGTATGAATATTCTATTGACTCATCGTGTCTTTTAAATTTTTATCTTGACTTTGAGGGGTCTATTAAGAGAGAGAGAGAGACCAAGTGTCATAAGGAGGAGAAGGGGTAGTGGTCTTTGAGTGGACGTGAGGTCAAACGTTAGTCACTGAGAGAGTGAAAGTAGTACTGAAGTTGATCATTGACTCCGGACGAGATTCTTGGAATGGTTTCCGGGTGTTATGGTGTCGCCCCTTCCGAAAGGACAAAAAACGTCACGGTCTTGAACGTAACAAATAACCCATCAAAACGTTCTAAACGTTTTGTTTTTGGGTCTTAAGAGTCGATATAAACCTAATATCTATTTACTCATTATTAGTAAATGATATTAATATTGGGTAAGTCATAAACTCTACATGAAATGAATTTCACCCTAGATCAAGGGACTGATCCCTAACTTGGGTCCGGGGGACGTGACCCTCGTATCTCAGAATCGGTAACCTGGTGGTCCCTTCAGGGTACATAAGAACATTATTGAAGTAAGGAACGGAGAAAAACAGGGGCTAACAAAAAGAAGGGACAGAATTCACTTCCCACACACAGATGTGTCGGTTGTATCATCATCGTCATCTTTAATTATTTGCCTTCCCCTTGAAAACCCCTGAAATTAATATTTCAAGTTTTAAAGAAGGGGGATACCTCCAAGAAGAAAGTGACAAATGCGAATCTTTTAAACTCAAACCACAGTCGTGGCGACAGAGGTTGACCCAGTTATAGAGGGTTTTGAGTCAATTGTCTTCTCACTAATATGACCACTAGTCATGACCTTTAATTCCAAATAGACGTACTGTGTAAGGGTATAATACCATTGTCCTCTTTACACCTTTAACATATCTCTAGGTGTCTGATAACTGTTTAATTCGGACTATCATTGTATAACTCAAAACAAACAAAAATAACTCTCTAGTAAAATTTTTGGATACATATATCCTTCTAGTGTACTTCTCCGGAGATCGGTTTTTCCGACTCTTAAAACTTTTCGAAGGGGTAGGTACTTATACCCCATCTTTTTAGGGGTGGGTCATCAGAAGGTTGTCTAGGACTTTCATTAGTCTCCAGACCCACCTTTTTGACATGTATTGAGTACTTTTTAGTTTCGACATGTTGTATTCCTATACTCCGAGTTGTAAATCGATAGGAATATGATGTTCTTTGGTTGCACTATTTGATTACGATTGTAATCACTTTGACGATGTTAACTCCCGAAGGGACCACCGAGTCTGTCATTTCTCAGACGGACGTCACGTCCTCTAGACCCAAACTAGGGACCCCTCTCTTCTAGGGAACCTTACCGGTGGGTGAGGTCATAAGAACGGACTTCTTAAGTCACTTGTATCCTCGGACCGTCCGATGTCAGGTACCTCAGTGTTTCTCAATCCGTACTGAGTTGCTGATTGCGAAAGTGAAAGAAGGTGATCCTGACTTCGTCTTCGTTTGAGTTTTATCAAAACATTCTTATTAAGATGTTAAGTCTCGGGTGTCGTTAGTGGTGAGACCCCCTTTTTTTCTGTGACTCTATTACAGTGTTACTCTTGTAGTATGTGATATGTTCCTTCACTAGATGACACTCCCGCTTGACCGTCTCCGTTGGTAGTCCTCTTCGTCGTAAAAATTCCTGACTTCTTTCTTCTCGGTAAGTATTCTTCATACGACCCTGAAGGGATCACCAGGTCACGAATTCTGAGACAGAAGGTTTCGTCTCCCGTACCCAAACTAAAGACCAGTCCCTTAATTCTAGGGCGTACCTCGTGTTACACCGGTTATTTTTTCATACAACTTTTATTAATGTATTATTACTTTCTTGTACTATCCTACGCCGCCCCCACCCCCCCCGTGTCCGTCTCTCCCTCTCTCTCTTTAAGCTTGAAAATCTTTACCTTTGGACAAATAATCTATCCGTGACTCATCTCTTAATCACTCGACCACATATCTACAATCGGTCAATATACGTTACGTCGTGTCTCCCTATTTCTCCCGCGTCCATACTTTATCCTTATCTTTATACCTCTTTACTTATTCCAATTAGGATATACAAAATTACATAGTTTCTGTTTCACTTGGTCTTTTAATTCCTCTGTTACAATTTGTCCGATAGTGTTATCTACTCACAAGTAACTACTCCGGACAGAGACACTTTTTCTTCCCCTGAACCCTAGGATGGCTCAGTTCATTTCTTCTCTTAGTACCTCTCAGAAAGCCCTCGGGTATTCCTTCCTTTCTTTACCCAACATATCGTCTCCTATGTTCCCGTCGAACCAGGAAACTGCAGTCGAAAAGGTCTTGTGTTTTCTTAACTCCCCAAAAGAATTGGTAAGGACGAAAGACCTTTGTGTGTTACAGTCGATTTCAAGTTGTAACGGCTTCTCCTCAAGGTCTTTCTGGTTCGCCTTCTTAGCTCTATGCTCTCCCTTATACTTTTTCTAGTTTACACTCTTCCAAAAAGTCTCAATTTCTGCATCCAGGAGTCTTAATACTTCATGGCACAGGGTTTATTCCTATTTACTTCAGTATGGATCTGTGTGTCATCGTTTCGACGTTTACCCTTCTTTGTAACAATTAATCCCTACGTAAATATCGAGAAAAAAAAGTAGAAGGGTGTACAGTCCACAACGCCCAGAATAACTCAATTTTAGCATGGAAAATAATTAACGAGAGACTTTGACTCTTGAATCCGTTCTTCGGATTCTTCGCGACCTTGTTGGGATCTGGCGTGACAGGGAGGGACAGTGTCCGCGAGGAAGAGTCCTGACTGGGGCGGTAGTGGAACCCAGAGAGGGGAGTGAAGACGGAAGAAAGTGACTGGACTCGGCAAACGGAAGTGAGACGATCAAACGGGGACTCTTTGGGGTGTGAATGGAAGTAAATAAAACGTCTCTTTAAGTCGGAAGAGACACATAGAGACAAAGAGGGTGGAAAGTCTGGTTCGGGTGAGGGTTTCACTGGACGATATATAAAGGGATTTGTTTTATGGATAGGGTTGTGTTTAATACGGTGGTGAGTCCAACAAAAAACATTATTTAGCGTAAAAAAAAGGTCGTCACCAATAGAAAAAGGGAGGAATTAATAGTTCAAGATGTATATCATTGACAGTGACCGATAATTAAGCAGAAACGGTGGATTGAAAGGTGAGACCCGGTCCGAATCTCACCCTGTGTCCTTACCTTATTCCTAAGAGTATATATACAACGAAATTTAAAAAAAATTTCTGACCATTTCCAGGTTGGTCAGGTAGGATTTCCTTTAGTCAGGACTTATAAGTAACCTTCCTGACTACAACTCCGGCTTTGAGGTTATGAGACCGGTGGACTCCGGTTCTTGACTGAGTAAACTTTTCTGGGGCTACGACCCTTTCTAACTTCCGTCCTCCTCTTTCCCTACTGTCTCCTACTCTACCAACCTACCGTAGTGGCTGAGTTACCTGTACTCAAACTCATTTGAGGTCCTCAACCACCACCGGTCCCTCCGGACCGCACGACGTAAGGTACCCCACCGTTTCTCAGCCTGTGCTGTCTCACTGTCTTGTCTTGACTTTCCCACTTCCTAAACAATAAAAAATCCAGTGTACTCTTACCGATTCGGTTTCGTCGATGTAATTTTGCTAAAGTGGTTTTACAGTGTGTGTACGTGTGTGTAGTATCATTATAAGAATAAAATGTCTACTCAGTCGACTTTGGGACTCGAAAGTAAGTAAAGTGACGAGGTTCGAGTGTCTCGACCACTTCCCAACTCGACCCGGAAGTTGGATGTAGAAGATTAAGTCTTATGGTGGGAGAAGATCATTGTGTGACGTCCGGGCCCTGTGAAAGGAAGAGTTAAATTATTCAAAGTAAAGCGACGACGACGATTTAGTAAAGTCAGCACAGGCTGAGACCCACTGGGGTATCTGCCGTCGGGTGGTCCGAGGAGGCAGGGACCATAAAAGGTCCGTTCTCATGACCTCACCCAACGGTAACGGAAGAGGCTTCAAAGTAAAATCGGATTCCCTTTTGTAACTTCCAATAAAGTTGATGTATATGAAATATAAAGATTCATAGTACAAACTTATGTTACCTTTCAAGTTAAGGAAAAACGTTAGTTCCATGGGTCTCCCATTTGTCCCTTTCTTGCAAACATTAAGAAGTGTGTCTCGAAAAGAAAGAAAAAGGAATATTTAGTCGTACATTTTAGGGTATCGTGACAACACTGAAATTATGCATCACTTTAGTCTGACCGAAAGAGGTGACGTTTATTTCACCCCCTTGAAGTACAGGACATAATAAAGTACGTATACCTCATAGTAACAAAGGTCGAGACAACAGTCGGTTATCATGTTACAGCAATCTCGGTTTCTTACAGAAAAATTTTTCTTATGGGATTTTCGACGACGATGACGACGACCTGGGTAGTGGGAGGTCTAGTAGTCGGAAGAGAACACAGGAAGTCTAAGAACCGTTTCCCTGTTTGTTTATGACAGAAAATCTAACGACAAGTAGACCCTTGGTCTTCAACATACCTCGGTGGTTCAGTTCAGTAAGTAAACACATAAGTAGGTTGTATATAAACCTGTGAGTGTTTAAAATAAAAGAACCCGAGGTTTTAGTGACGTCTACCACTGACGTTGGTACTTTAATCTTTTACAAATGAGGAACCTTCCTTTCGATACTGTTTAGATCTGTCGCATAATTTTTCGTCTCTGTAGTGAAACGGTTGTTTCAAGGCATATCACTTTCGATACCAAAAAGGTCATCAGTACACGTCTACACTCTCAACCTGGTGTTTCTTCTGACTCGTGGTTTCTTAACTACGAAAGGTTAACACCACGACCTCTTCTGCGAACTGTTAGGGAACCTGTCGTTCTAGTTCGGTCAGTCAGGATTTCCTTTAGTTGGGACTTTTAAGTACCCTTCCTGACAACGATTTCGAGGTTATGAAACCGGTGGACTACCCTTGTCAGTTGAGAAACCTTTTTTGGGACTACGACCGTCTCTAACTTCCGTCCTCCTCGTCCCCCGTCCCCGTCTCCTACTTTACTAATCTATCGTAGTGCCTTAGTTACCTGACTTAAGCTCGTTTTAGACCCTCTGTTATTTCCTGTCTTTTCGGGTACCCTGACGTTTCTCAACCTGTGTTGACTCACTACCTTATTGTTATTGTAATACACGGTTGTAACACGGTCCCTGGCCTCTGTACGATTATTCTCCGTGTTAAGGATAGGAGTACGTCAAACACCTAATCCACCCCTCTACCCCCCATCCATATCCATAATTTATTTATGACACTAATGTGATCATTGAAGTTACACCGACTAGGACACTCGATGGAAAGACAACTAGAGGACGATTGGGACTACGTTCTGTATCGTAGAGAGAAGAGAGGTTATTTATCTGTGAGACGGAATGTGGTTTTAGTGGTTATTTGTATCCACGACTGATTGTAAGACGTACCCCCTATCTCCTTCCTCAAACCAAAGGTAATAATGTGTGGAGTCACTTTATGAGATTTAACAGAATCGTCCATAGACTAGAGGTTGGACCTAAAAAGGAGTGGGAAACGACTTCGTCGAGATCTGGACCGACAGAATACAGACAAGAAGGACCTACAGGGGGACCTCGAAAATTAAAGGGGGAGGAGATGGGGCCTTGGGGTAGTACCACTCGTTGAATCGAGACGAAGACTCAGAGGGAGGTCAGAACGAGTGACCGACGTAGAGTCGCAGGTCGTTTCTTGTACGGAAGGACCACCAACCTTGGGTGAAGGAGTCTTCTATCGGACACACAACCCCACCCTACCTACATTGTAGTTTTGGACTAGTACGATGTGAAATTATCCACCACTACTATTACCACTAGTAAACGATTTCCCTCTTCATGGGTACAACCTCTACTCGTTCTCCGGTCAGACCCCACTACCGGTACTCGTCCATACGACGTCGTTAGAACGACACAGTCCAGGGAGTGAGGGACTCAGTTGGACACCGATTAATTCTCGGTGACGGTAGTGTAGACTTATTAAGAGACCCTATCCCAAAGAAGGACTTACTGAGCTAAGTGTACCCTAATCTTTGACAGAGAGAGGTGATCCTTCATCTTATTTTGTTGACTGAGTGTAAAGTGCGAGAGTAAAAACGGTTCGCACCTACTATTACAGACAATGAGTCTTCACCCGATCTCGACTTAGGAGAAATATATTGGCTAAACCGACTCTTCAGTTTTAGGTCCATCGTGCTTCGGTTCCCTCCGTACGACTCTAGTCAAGGACCCGAGATCTACGGTTATTTCAAGATCTTACACAGGTAAGGAACCAGACCACTACCCCTGGGTACGACCTACTCTGGGTTCCACTAGGATAACTAACTCTTCAAAGGAAGGTGTCCCTCTTATTTTGAATGACAGGGACCTACAGGGGACCTCCTTCCCGTTTAGGGTCTACTGGACTCTTGTGTAGACTATAGGATCTCAGTCGTGGACCTCGTACCCCGAAGACCTCGGATGTCACCGATGATTATCTGTGATTCCTTCAGGCACAACTCTCGTATACCGTCTTTGGTTCGACCCTCGCGTGAACTGGTGGTGTCAGTTTTCGTTCTTTTCACGGGTCTAGAACGCACGACCTGTGTGTGCTTCTGGTGTCCGGGTACGGGTGTCCGAGGTCACATGCCCCCCCATCTGTCCCAAAGACTGAGTTTGAATACACGGAGGATTAATGACTATCACTAATACCCTGAGTCGGTCAGTCGGACGAAAAGAAGAGAATCGTAATAGAGGATTTGTAAAGGGGTACGGTACTGTATAACCTCTACACCATCAAGATGGTTGATAACGGTCTCTTTCTGGACACCAAATATGTGTGTACCAGTACGGTAACATCCGACGAGTGACACAAGACCAGATACAGGTACGTCATATATTGTAGTGGCATTCATGTACCATGATGTATCCCCACTACTCAAAGGACGTAGACATGGTAGTAGTGACGAGGTCTCAAGTGTGTAGGTGGGGTGGGTCCACCAACGTTCTGTTCTAGGACAACAAAATAATCTCTGATCGAATGGTTAATTTTTCACTAGTAAATCTGGGAAGGGGACCTATGAGTGTTTTGATTCTTAACTGTTTAATTTGAGATATCACCTATCTGAAACATTTGAATGATGATCGACTTCAAATGACTCGAATCGTATGCAATTGTTTAGACACGTTGTTGGTACATTATATTCGTCGAAATATTAGGGATAACTTATCTTCCTTTGATTTGGAATTTTTCGAACTTCTTGAATCTCGGTGAGTTATTTGTTTAATGAACCAAGTAAGGTATTTGGTTCTGAGTCTAGTTTCAACACAAACCACGGTTCGGGTACACGAGAAAGGACCCTTACGTACAGTCTACGGAAATACTTAGAACAGATTCCAGCGAACCCCAGCGCCACGTGACTATCACGGGGGACCGAGAGGAGAGGAGGTATCATACGAGCTTCGCAATGGTAAGAAGGGTGCCATTTCCCTGAGAAGTAGTCAGACTAAAAATAGTACTGGTAGAGAAGGGACTGAGAAACCGGAACTCATTCAGTTCGATCAAATGGTTTATACCCAAGACTAAAATTTAAAGAGTAAAGGTTCTTTACCTTTTGATGGGCGTTCAAATCTATTAGGAAATCTTTTTTCAGAAGGATTCCGACCGGGTTGGACTGGAACATAATCTTCCTTCTTGTCCAGTCAATAGAAGGACTCCGTCACTAGTGACTCAGTAAATCTGTAGGGATCTTGGGTGGACTTCAGACATAGTCATTGAGTCCAAAGGGTGCTCTCAGTATTCACGGGAGTACACCTTTTTTCTCTTTGTAAATGGTGGGTTCTCCGGGTGGATACAACCGACAAAGTACCATAAGAGACCTTGAACTTATTGGTATCGATACGGTGGCTACGGTTCTAGAAAGTATGGATATGGATATCCAGTCGACTTTCAGAATGTGATTTCTTACCAAATAAAATAGTAGATTTAATATTTAATAAATATATATAAGGTTATTCTGTAGAGAAGGAGGTGACCTTATTAGTGTTCTATTTTTACTTTTATTGTATCTTTTCACCCTTTGCAAAAACATTGTACTTTCAGTTTTTTTTTTTTGTTGTTTTCTTTTGAAATTTGTATTAAACTTATTCTAAAACGTTAACATTCGTGTATTTAAAAGAGATAAAAATCTCTATCACTTACCGATACTTAACATTCGTTACCTTTTATCACTGTGATTTCTGGCAAAATTATCGACTCGGATAAACTTATAGTATAATCTAGTACCTTATAGTACAATCTGTACCTTCAGTCCAAAGAGTCACAGACCTCTTCCCTCACTTTTTTATCTTTGTCCCTTCCGATCTCAGTTACGACGTCAAAAAAAAAAAAAAAAAAACCAACTCTACCATTAGAGTTTCATGAACGGGTGTTTAATGAATAATTAATGTATCGTCCCTGTATCATTGACGGGTCTACTAATTGTGACGACTGGTGCCTTGTTCCACTGAAAATACACGGACTACACTCTGTGTTTCTTCCTGTTGGTGTAGTGTGGAGACCATAAGGACGACTTTTACCTATTAGACTTTATTTAGTACTCCTTTACACTCTTTTTCATTTTCTTTTTCTTTAGGATTTTCTACGGATCGGACACGTAAACACGAATCAACGAGTCAACACAGGTGGAGAAACACTGGGGTACCTGACATCGGGCAGTCCGAGGAGACAGATACCTCATAAGATCCGTTCCTATGACCTCACCCACCGGTAAAGGATGAGGTCCCCTAGAAGGACTGAGTCCGTAACTTGGGTACAGAGGACACAGAGGACGTGACTGTCGACCTAAGAAAGTTGACTCGGTGGACCCTTCGGACTGAGGTGCTAACGGTTTTTGTTCTTTGTGTTCCCTTCTACTTGGTTGACAAGGTCCAAGGTTCTTCGATTTCTCTGTACTGTTGATTTACGTTACATACGGGGATCTAACCTAGGATCTGACCCCCTTTACTGATATTTTTCGTAATGACACTGGTGACCCCTTTAAATTTATACTTAAAATCCAATTTCATAATGTAGTTTTCACTTCAGCCAGTCAGCACAGACTGAGAAGTGCTGGGTCACCTGATATCGGTTGGTCGGAGGAGGCAGGCACCCTAAAAGGTCCGAACTCATGACCTCACCCAACGGTAAAGGAAGCGGTCCCCTAGAAGGACTGGGTCCCTAGCTTGGGGCCAGAGGGTGTAACATCCGTCCACGAAATGGTAGACTCGGTGGTCCCTTCGGGTTGAAACTAATGTAGTTTGAATGTCGAACACTAAAACTAGTAACAACGTACTAATGCATTCTCTTCAGGGACGAAAATCCTTTGTGTACAATATCTTACATACCCCTGTCCCAGTATAGAGGTTCCACGAAAGTTTACCAATTTTATATCTTTCAGTTTCGTATATTATTTTGTTTACCTTGTTTTATAATTGTTGACGACTTAGGTCTATTTCCCTTATGTCTACAAAGAATCTGATAAGAAACCTAAAACCCCTTTCAAACTTTAACATAATTTATTTTTGTAAATCCATAGTAATATAAATGTCGTAAACTATTTTTAAAAATTTTTGTATCTATCACATAATGAAAGGCTATTGACGACATTGTTTAATGGTGTTTAAATGACTGAATTGTTGTTGAACAATAGAAGTACCGAAAAGATCAAAGGTATCCGAGGACGTAAAGAATCGAGTACTAGGGGAGGAACATAGTGAGGTTGCAGACAAAGATAGTACTGCAAAGGAAAGGACTGTAACTGGGAGGACTGAAGAATGTTCCTGGAAAACACTAATGTAACCTGGGAAGGGACTTATCTGGTCCTAGTAGAGGGGTAGAGACCAGAATGCAATTAGTGTGGACGTTTCTGGGAAAACAGTGTACAGGGTCTCCAATCCAACATTTGTAGAAACCCTTCGGTAGTAAGATAAATGGCGTTACATTAAAGTCAACAGTTATATTTCTCTTTTTAAGATAGGGGGAAGGTTTTATTATGAATCTGTTATAAGTTTGTTAAAACCAAACTTCCCAGTGGGAGTCGGGATCTTTTCTTCTTACGGAATCACCCATCTTTGTGTTCCGTAACACAAATTTCAAGTCAAGTCAAGTCAAGTAAAGTCAACGAGTCAGCACAGGTTGAGAAACGTTGGGGTACTTAGTGTCGTGCGGTCCGGAGGGACAGGTAGTGGTTGAGGGCCTCAAGTGAGTTTGAGTACAGGTAGTTCAGTCACTACGGTAGGTCGGCAGAGTAGGAGACAACAGGGGAAGAGGAGGACGGGAGTTAGGGAGGGTCGTAGTCTCAGAAAAGGTTACTCAGTTGAGAAGCGTACTCCACCGGTTTCATGACCTCAAAGTCGAAATCGTAGTAAAGGAGGTTTCTTTAGGGTCCTGACCAGAGGAAATCCTACCTGACCAACCTAGAGGAACGTCAGGTTCCCTGAGAGTTCTCAGAAGAGGTTGTGGTGTGAAGTTTTCGTAGTTAAGAAGTCGTGAGTCGGAAGAAGTGTCAGATTGAGAGTGTAGGTATGTACTGATGACTTTTTGGGTATCGGAACTGATTTGCCTGGAATCAGCCGTCTCATTTCAGAGACGAAAACTTATACGATAGATCCAACCAGTATTGAAAGGAAGGTTCCTCATTCGCAGAAAATTAAAGTACCGACGTTAGTGGTAGACGTCACTAAAACCTCGGGTCTTTTTATTCCAGACTGTGACAAAGGTGACAAAGAGGTAGATAAAGGGTACTTCACTACCCTGGTCTACGGTACTAGAAGCAAAAGACTTACAACTCGAAATTCGGTTGAAAAAGTGAGAGGAGAAAGTGAAAGTAGTTCTCCGAGAAATCAAGGAGAAGTGAAAGACGGTATTCCCACCATAGTAGACGTATAGACTCCAATAACTATCAAGAGGGCCGTTAGAACTAAGGTCGAACACAAAGAAGGTCAGGTCACAAAGAGTACTACATGAGACGTATATTCAATTTATTCGTCCCACTGTTATACGTCGGAACTGCATGAGGAAAAGGATACACCTTGGTCAGACAACAAGGTACAGGTCAAGATTGACAATGAAGGACCGGACGTATTTCTAAAGAGTTCTCCGTCCAGTCCACCAGACCATAAGGGTAGAGAACTTCTTAAAGGGTGTCAAAGAACAGTAGGTGTGTCAGTTTCCGAAACCGTATCAGGCATTTCGTCTTTATCTACAAAAAGACATTGAGAGAACGAAAAAGGTACTAGGTCGCCTACAACCGTTAAACTAGAGACCAAGGAGACGGAAAAGATTTTGGTCGAACTTGTAGTCCCTCAAGTGCCAAGTGTATAACGACTTCGGACCGAACCTCTTAAAACTCGTAATCAAATGATCACACACTCTACTCACGTTAACACGTCATCAAACTCGTAAGGAACCGTAACGGAAAGAAACCCTAACCTTACTTTTGACTGGAAAAGGTCAGGACACCGGTGACGACTCAAAAGGTTTAAACGACCGTATAACTCACATCGTGAAAGTGTCGTAGTAGAAAGTCCTAAACTTTATCGAGATGACCTTAAGGTAGTGGAGGTGATCGAAACAAGTATCACTACGAATTTCCATGACATTATAAGATCCAGAAGTCAACCCTTTATATATATAATAATAAATTTAACATGAATAGAATATTAGATACTAAATCAAGTATTTGTAAAGATTTTTGTGTACCTTAATGTATATTACTATCTTGTAAGTTACGATTATTCCGAATGGAAAGAACTCCGGGTCTCACAAAATTTTTACTAAGATAAATTTACAAAAACTTTTTTCAATTTATCAAATAGAGGAGTAATCTTAATTAATGTACCTTTGTACTAGAATCGATCGTCCGGATCGATGATTACAGAACTTGGACAAATACTGTCTCGTGAGTAATGAAACGGTTAGTTGGTTTGACTTGTTCATCTTCTAATAATGGTAAATTTTAATAAGACCTTGTTTGCTCAACAATAGTCCCCAGTCCCCACCCTCCTTCTCACGTTTTCTCTCTCTGTCGTACTGTTTCACAAACCCCACTACCTGTCTAGACATAGGACTAACATCACCACTGAAGTTCTTGGATCTATACATAATTTTAAGCATCCTGAGATGTGGTTGTAATTCTTCAGAAATGAAGCACTACTACGTTTTTCAAATACTATAAAGTATGAGTAACCTTCTTGACTACGACTTCGACTTTAAGCTTATGAAACCGGTGTACTACGTTTCTTGACTGAGTAATCTTTTATGGGACTACGACCCTTTCTAACTCCCGTCCTCCTCTTCCCCTACTGTCTTCTACTCTACCAACCTACCGTAGTGACTGAGTTACCCGTACTCAGACTCATTCGAGGCCCTCAACCACTACCTGTCCCTTCGGACCGCATGACGTCAGGTACCCCAACGTTTCTCAGACTGTCCTGACTCACTAACTTGACTTGACTTTTTCAAATGCTATTACGTGTCTTATTGAAAAATTCAATAAAGGTAGATAAAACTGAGTCGTGAAAATTTCGTCCCTTAAATCGGACACTTTGTAGGTCCGTTATTCGTGTGTGTATGTGTGTGAGTCTACAAGAGGGTTTATCATACAAGTAGCTTCGTTATCGTTCTTGGACCTGGAATAGGTTTACAAATGGACCTCTCCTTATCAATTTACTGTAACAAAAGTATAAGACATTCAGTAATTTTATCCAAAGTTCATTTGACTGAAGATGGTTCTGACAGAGTCTTAACTGATCTCTAACGCCTCTATTTATTGGGTAATAAGATTTCCCTCGGATGTCGTCGACCCCCGGTCCACGGAGAGGTCCCGTCCATTCTTTGTCGACTTAACCGAGTCGATGGGTCGATAATCACATATTAAGGGAGGTTTGACATGTACATATCTAAATCCTTTGTTTCAAGTTCCTCTTAAAAATCAGAACTCTACAATTGAATCACCCCTCCCAATACCAAAGGGAAAGAAAGGAGTCCTCCCTCTGAGAGAGTTTTCTTAATTCATTCTCCTTTGTACGTTTCTAATCTTCAAGTCATTCTTCCCTCCAGAAGGACGAGTCTATGGACGAATAAGCCACCTTGACAAGTCTACAGGAGACTCTACAGACGAACTCGTCCCTTATTTTCCTTTGTCTGTAGACCCGTTTCTACTACATCCCTACCTCGTCAGACGGGTGGGTGCGAACCCACACTGTTCCGATACGGCCGAAGGACTCTAACTTACCGGGATCTTGTATCGGTCCGAGGTCTGTGGGACGACCAGGGAGGGACTCACTTGACCAGTGGTCCTCCCTCTGGGGAACGTTTGTTCTCCGACATCTCATTTGACAGGACCCACCCGTAGTTCTCCCTTAACCTTTTTCGTATAAATGGTACGGTTTCTTGACGCAGGACTCTTGAAAGACACTAGTGGGGAATTCTTCGGTGTGTACACACGGGTACTTGTGCACAGGGTGCTTTCCGTCGGAAATCTCATGTTATTCGTGGTAGTGTTGTGGAGTTGGTGTCCCAACCAAAAGGACTAAAATGTACCGACAGGGAGACACGTACCCTCGAGAACCACAGCCATATAAGTTTAAAAGAGAAGAATATTCCTGTGGTCAGTCTAACCTATACCCGGTTGGATTACCGGAGTAAGTTGAATTAGTGGAGAAAAAATTCCGGAATAGAGGTTTATGTCAGTGTAAGACTACATAGTCCCCAATCTCGAAGTTGTATACTTAACCCCCCCTAAGTTTAAGTTAGTTTTTGATTGTACTTATCCTGTGTGAACAGAGACAATAAGTTAGTTTTTGATTCTACTTATCTTAAGTGAAGTGTAACGTTGGTATTTTCTCTTGTCTTTTCACTTTGTCATTAGGTGAGGGAAGAAGCAAGGTTTAACGAACTACCTTCGGGCGCGGTGTGACCGTCCAAACTCCCTGTCTTACTTATAATTTGACCTATACTCTAAATCCAAATTTGTTGAGAACTGTCCTGTTCGGTAAAATTATTAAATTTTTCACTGCTCTTTCGATACTCAAAATGGTTCTGATTCCCAGTCTTATTGGTGATTGGGTCTATTGGTGATACTACACTAGTGAGTGGATCTGGGTCTATAGGACCCCACACTTCAGTTCGCCCGGAATTCTTCGTAGTGGAGCTTGTTTCGATCACCTCCACTACCTTAAGGTCAACTCGATAAAGTTTAGGATTTTCTACTACGACACTTTCACGACGTGAGTTATACGGTCGTTTGAACCTTTTGAGTCGTCACCGGTGTCCTGACCCTTTCCAGTCGAAAGTAAGGTTAAGGTTTCTTTCCGTTACGGTTTCTTACAAGTTTGATGGTGTGTTAACGAGAGTAGAGTGTACGATCGTTTCGTTACGAGTTTTAAGAGGTTCACTCCGAAGTTGTCATGCACTTGACTCTTCAAGGTCTTAAATTCGATCTAAATCTTTTCCGTGTTGGTCTCTGGTTTAACGGTTGTAAACAACCTAGTGTTTTTTTCGTTCTCGCCGGGTCTTTTGGTAAATGGAGACGAAATGACTGACACGGTTTCTGAAACTGACACACCTAATGTCGTCTGACACCCTTTAAGAATTCCTCTACCCTTACGGTCTGGTGTAATAGACGGAGGACTCTTCGAACATACGTCCAGTTCTTCGTTGTTAATCTTGACCTTTACCTTGTTGTCTGACCAAGGTTTAACCCCTTCCTCATTCTGTTCTGATATACAACAGTGGGACGAATAAATTGAATATACGTCTCAGGTAGTACACTTTACGACCCGACCTACTTCGTGTTCGACCCTCTTTATAGATATTGGAGTCTATATGTCTACTGTGGTGGTAATACCGTCTTTCACTTCTGTTTGATTTCTCGAAGAACTACTTTCACTTTCTCCTCTCACCTTTTCGACCGAATTTGAGTCGTAAGTTTTTTGACCCAAGTACCGTAGGTCAGGGTAGTGAAGCACCGCTTATCTGCCCTTTGTTAGTTACCTTTGTCACTGTCTGAAATAAAAACCCCCGAGGTTTTAGAGACCTCTGTCACTGACGTCGGTACTTTAATTTTCTCCGAACGAGGAATCTTCCTTTCGATACTGGTTTGATCTGTCGTTTAATTTTTCGTCTCTGTGATGAAACGACTGTTTCCAGGTAGATTAGTTTCGATACCAAAAAGGTCATCAGTACATACCTACACTCTCAACCTGGTATTCCTTCCGACTTACGACTCTTTGAATAAAAAAGTTTGATACCACAACCTCTTCTGAGATCTCTCAGGGAACCTGAAGTTCCTCCAGGTTGGTCAGTTAGGATTCCCTTTAGTTGGGACTTATAAGTAACCTTCCTGACTACGACTTCGACTTCGACGTTATGAAACCGGTGGACTACACTTCTTGTCTGAATAACCTTTTCTGGGACTACGACCCTTTCTAACTTCCACCCTCCTCTTCCCCTGTTGTCTCCTACCAACCTACCTTAGTGGGTGAGTTACTTGTACTCAACTCATTCGAGGTCCTCAACCGCTACCTGTCCCTACAGACCGCACGACGTCAGGTATCCCAGTGTTTCTCAACCTGTGCTGACTCACTGACTTGACTTGACTTCCCAGTCTTTCCCTCTAAGACACCTCATACTAATTTTATTTAGTATCCTCTCTTTTACTTTTGTCAAAGTGTAAAGACAAGTTAACTCATACATACCAGATCATTTGACCAGTATTATATATAACTATACCTTTCTTCAGGTGTTATATATCAAATGACTAATTTTGTTTAACCTCTTATTATACGTAGAATACTAGGAAGGACCTAACAAAAAAAAATTGACTATCTACGGAAAACAAGAACCGACGGGTAGTAGGAAAAGAGACGAAAAAGATCATTGTGTGTGAAAAAAGATCGTTGTCAAACTCGTGTACTCAGGTCTACTCAAATAGGTTTATGGAGTACGGGGACCGACCTCACTAACTAGTCGTCTAATTTGGTTAGTTTTTGTAAGAGACCCTTAAAAGTTCGGTCTTCTTACTACGGGGAAAGGAGAGACCAGTGTTTCGACGTTCCAAGTCTCGACCCTCGAGGACCACCAGTGTCGAGGACTGAGTGTCCCCTGAGTCGCACCTTCCTACCTCGGGTGAACGTCTCCGACTCTACTCTCTGTTGGTCTCACTACTGACTACTACGAGATCAGAACCAAAGTCGGGAGAGATTCCACTCAAGGCGAGAACGGGAAGGTTTTACACCTCCATATACTCAATAGAAAAAATAAATCACAAAAGAGAAGAAGTCACATTATGAGTCTTCACTTTAGGACCTAGTGCCCCATCAAGATAAAAAATCCTTGGAGGTATGACAAAAGGTATCACCAACATGGTTCAATGTAAAAGTGGTTGTCACGTGTTGTCAAGGGAAAGAAAATATAGGAACGGTCATAAAAAATGAAGGACAGAAAAACTATTAACGGTAAACTATAGAGTAACACCAAAATTATGTCAAAATTTCCCATTTACGGTTGGGAGGTTTCTCCATTTCTCTCTTAATTAAGATTCTACACACTTATTCAAGTTCTTGATTTGTAATTCCAGTTGGTACACTATGGACACCCTATCTGATTACAGTACCTACGTTTACACCTGTCCTTTTCCTTTTCTTTCTCTCTTCCTTTCTTTTCCTTTCGGTATCTTTGGAATCCTAGACGGGGACACCCGGTGGAGACGTAATATTTGGGAAACACTCGTCTCTGAGGTAGAGTGAGTAAACGACGGGTCAAGTCGTATACTATGTAATAAATTATGTAATAACCAGAAACAGAATCAAACACTCTTACTATTTAACAGTTTTAGAATCGTCGAAGCTTCTTGTCATAACGCATGGTAGAGACATCCCACCCTTAGACCCGCACCGAGTCGACCCACGTAGATCGAGTCACACTGAGTGTTCCAATGTTAGTTCCATGGCAGGTCCCGACGTCCGTTGAGTTGACCCCCCCTCACAGAAGGTGTAAGTGATTGAACCGACGTCCGACCGGAGTCAACGAACGACCGATAAATGACCTCCGGAATCAAGGAACGGTGGACCCGATGAGTCGTGTTCCGTCAAAATAAAAGGACTCTCTCCCTCTGTCTCCACCTCTGTCCATTTGACGTTCAGGGCCAGTTCGTCTCTCACTCATGGCGACCGTAGACCAAACGTCTCTAGTTCCTATGAGTATTTGTAGGATTTTACGTGTCCTGTTCGGGGTGTTGTTTAAAAAACCGGTTTTATAGTCTTTACGACTCCAACTCTTTGGGACTGAAACTCATGACAAACGGTTCATAAAGTGTAAAAGAGTTAGAGGTACGTTGGGACATTCCGTTCTCAAGAGACATAAAAGAACGATTCCTGTGACTCCGAATCCGTTCAAATTATTAAAAGAAGTTCGGTGTATCGTTTGTTGACCCCTCCGACCTAAACTTACGTCCGGTCAAAGTGTGGTTACGGTCCGAGGAGGATTGACGCCCTTTCCTCGACTCTCTCTTCTTTACCTCTTGCTCCAGACCCTCTCCCCTCCCTCTGTACGGATGAACGGTCCTTTACAAGGTCTACGGTGAAAACAATGGAATAAACTTTAGACGTTGCTCCGTTCTTCTCCTTGCACTCGTCTGAGACAAGAGACCCTTTCCGGTCGAACCGGACCGGGACCAGACGCAGTCTCGACTCAATCTCGACACCTAGAGACACCAGGACGTTTGGACCACTGACGTGGGCGAGGGAAGACGACCCTCGGGGTCGACAAGGAGGTCTACTTAGTGACTACCGACGAGCCCCTCGGTTCGGTTCCCGGGACGGAAACACGAAAGTCATACCATCCGGACCGAAGAAAGTGTACCTGCTCTAGTGTGGCACCTTGGTCGGCTATCTCTGTAAAGGTGTAAGGGACAGTAACGACGGGGAGTCACGAGGGGAAGGATGAGGGGAAAAGTCTGGCCTCCTGAGTAAAGAAGGGCTTGGGGAGTCAGTCTTAAACTTGTAAAGTAAGAGGTTTCCTAGTGTAGTAGACTCTCTCTATAAAACTGACTTATCACAGAAAAGGTTCACGGAAAAACAGACCTCTTAGTGGGGAAGGAATCAACACAAAGAGTAATCCTACACAAGATCGTACCCTATTTTTGTACGTTTAAGTAAGGTACTACCGAGAGTTTCTTGTTACTGTCCGGCAATCACGGTGTTTGAACAGTTCCTAAGCTTAAATTTACAAGTCCACACATCAGTAATACTTCAAGAAGAACTTTCAAAATATGTTTTTTTTACCGTTCACTCTATGACAAAGGAGACGGAGTCTCGACGTTCTTATCTGTTCTTAAACATACTCATACGGACGACCCTAGAGTTTCCCGCCCGTAAGAACCGGCTTATACCGGAACCGCATATCGGTCTGAACAGCCGCGGAACCTACGACGTCCGACTTAGATACCAAACCCCTGATTACAGAGAAATGGAACAAGAACGGTACTGGATTTACCGTCCCCGTTACGTATGTAACCCTCCCCACCCCCACCGCGCCCCTACAAGTAAACCCGACGTCGTCTAGTTCGTTTCAAGGTACGGAACGAGAAGGAGAATCGCAGTCGATTATATGGTCGACGTCGGTCTCTGTCTGTTTGAACTCAGATCTTTACCGTCAATGGTCCACTGTGTTTACGTGTCCCGGAAATTTTTTTAGTTGTCTTTTTGTCGTTCGATTTGGTGGGTGGGTTCTTCTTGTTGATTAGCGCACCGTGGAGATCGGACAAGGAAGAAGGTCCAATGAGGATCAAAGACTGACCAACCGTATCAGTTCAAAATCAAGAGACTAAGTTCACTGATCATTACCCCTAAAACCAACCTTTCTTTAAAGGTAACTCAAGAATCAAAGAGGGGAACTCAGAAAAACAATAAATACATAGTATACGTGTTTACGTAATACATCCCCAAAAGTTCGAAACCCCTGTTACTGGTGTCAATTCTTTAGCAAAAGTTGTAACACTGTCTCGTGTGTGTATGTTTGTACGTTTTGATTTTTAAGTCATTCTTTTTATAAGAGAGAACGATACACACGAAGGGTCTACTACGATCAGCATTTCTTGGACGGACGGTCACGTCCTCTGTATTTTCTACACCCAAGCTAAGGACCCAACCCTTCTAGGGGACCTCCTTCCGTACCGTCGGTGAGGTCATAAGAACGGACCTCTTAGGGTACCTGTTTCCTCGGACCGTCCGACGCAAGGTATCCTAGTGCTCTCTCAGTCTGTGGGGACTTCGTTGAATGACACAGTGAATCATACGTACATGATACACACTAAGTGAAATTGTATAAATAAGATAAGGTGAAGTAAGATTTGATCAGATCTGATAAGTTTGAAAAACGACGGGTACTCTAATTAAAGTATTGGGTGCTTTCCCTTTACTGGGTGTTAAACCTTTTATAGTGTAACGAATTTGATACCAAATTTCTTGCTGTTAAATCTCGGAAGACTACTTTATATTTCACATTCTCCTTTCACTTTAATTAATCGTAAAAGGTCCTATAAAAAAGGACACTCTAGTCATTATAACGAGTAGGTCAAGAAACCACCTTCACATTACATGGGTATTAAATTGTGAAAAGAGAAGGTTCAGACTACTAGTCAACACTTTTGACAAATTAATATATTCTGAGAAGATGTAGGAGTTTGTCTGTCCAGAAACCCTCGGGGAACGTTTCACAAAGTGGACATTTAGACCGTTTCCACTCCCTGTGCCACGGTGAACCGACACCGGTACCAAATACATTTGTGCTTCTCCGGTGTGACCTTTACCGTACGGTTCCTTCACGGTCCCGAATTGGTCTGGGACGCAGATCTCAGTCGTAGTCTCTTTCCCCCCTCGGTCACTCTCGGTTCCTTCTACTTTCGACATTTTCAGTGCCTGTCTCCCGTTCCCTCGACCATGTCCTGCTAAGGGTTTGATTTTACGTTTTTTGGCACACCAGAGGACTAGGATAAGAACACCTGAAGAAATTTTCCTACGAAGTTTGCGACCTTCTCGTTTGAGGTTTCGATAATGGGTCTCTTAGTGTAATTTCATTTGAAAGTCTAAGTGAGTATAATTAATTGAGGTACTCGTTAAAAGGAAGTTCTTAGACTATGATTCAGTTTCAACAGATCCAGAGAAGTGGATACAATAGATCACCGTTTACGGTCTTTAAAATAGTAAATTAGGTTTCAGTCAGTCATACATATATTTTCGACAGAGATTTTTGTCTTGCTTTTAATTTAGTAGTGTGAATTTTTTACAATTGTTACTAAAGAAATATGGTGAGTTATGGGTCAATCGTAGGTGTAAAGGGGTTGACAGAGTGTCGAAAACGAACGAAAACTCAAGTCAAGTCAGTGAGTCAGTACAGGTTGAGTAACGCTCGGGTACCTGACGTCGTGCGGTCCGGAGGGACAGGTAGTGGTTGAGGGTCTGAAATGAGTTTGAGTACAGGTGACTCAGTCACTACGGTAGGTTGGTAGAGTAGGAGACAGTAGGGGAAGAGGAGGACGGGGGTTAGGAAGTGTCGTAGTCCCAGAAAAGTTTACTCAGTCAAGAAGGGTAGTCCACCGATTTCATAACCTCAAAGTCGAAGTTGTAGTCAGGAAGGTCACTTGTGAGTCCTGACTAAAGGAAATCCTATCTGACCAACCTAGAGGAACGTCAGGTCCCCTGAGAGTTCTCAGAAAAGGTTGTGGTGTCAAGTTTTCGTAGTTAAGAAGCCGTGAGTCGAAAGAAGTGTCAGGTTGAGAGTGTAGGTATGTACTGGTGACCTTTTTGATATCGGAACTTATCTACCTGGAAACAACCGTTTCATTACAGAGACGAAAAATTATACAGATCCATCCAGTATTGATAGGAAGGTTTCTCGTTCACAGAAAATTAAAGTACCGACGTTAGTGGTAGACGTCACTAAAACCTCGGGGGGTTTTATTTCAGTCTGTGACAAAGGTGACAAAGGGGTAGTCAAACGGTACTTCACTACCCTGGTCTACGGTACTAGAAGCAAAAGACTTACAACTCGAAATTCGGGTGGAAAAGTGAGAGGAGAAAGGGAGAGTAGTTCTCCGAGAAATCAAGAAGAAGTGAAAGACGATATTCCCACCATAGTAGACGTATAGACTCCAATAACTATAAAGAGGGCCGTTAGAACTAAGGTCGAACACGAAGAAGGTCGGGTCGCAAAGAGTACTACATGAGACGTATCTTCAATTTATTCGTCCCACCGTTATATGTCGGAACTGCATGAGGAAAAGGATAAACCTTGGTCAGACAACAAGGTACAGGTCAAGATTGACAACGAAGGACTGGACGTATATCTAAAGAGTTCTCCGTTCAGTCCACCAGACCATAAGGATAGAGAAAGTCTTAAAAGGTGTCAAATAACACTAGGTGTGTCAGTTTCCGAAACCGTATCAGTTATTTCGTCTTTATCTACAAAAAGACATTGAGAGAACGAAAAAGGTACTAGGTCACCTACAACCGTTAAACTAGAGACCAAGGAGACGGAAAAGATTTTTGGTCGAACTTGTAGATCTTTAAGTACCAAACGTATAACGACTTCGGACTGAACCTCTTAAAACTCGCAATGAAATGTTCGTACATTCCACTCACGTTAACACGTCATCAAACTCGTAAGAAACCGTAACGGAACGAACGAAAATGTTAAACGAAAAAGATTGGTCCCAGGTTTATTAATCCCAGATATGTAAAATTAACTAACTAAACAGAGTTGAGAAAAGTAAACATTCTAAAGGAGGAAATAAATCACCATTGTTCTATTTTAGACTTTGGAGAAATTTATCAACCAAGAAAGGTGGATCTTTATAGGTACATGGATACCAATATATTAGATACTGTTTCCTCCGTTCTTATATGCTACCTCTTTTCTCTCAGAGAAGTTATTTACAGAAGTTAAGTTCTGTCAGAGAAGTTATAAGTTCTTATATATTACCTCTTTTCTGATAACCTTGTTGACCTCTTGATATACATTTTCTTACTTTAATCTTCTGGCGGATTGTGGTATATGTTTTTATTTGAGTTTTACCTAATTTCTGGATTTACATTCCAGTCTGTTTTGAGAATCTCCTTTTGTATCCGTCTTATGGGATTTAGTGTCATTCTAGACAAAACTAGGTGGAGGATCTCATTACTTTTATTTTTGTTTTTATTTGTACATCCTGGATTAATTTCAATTTTCGAAAACGTCCCGTTTCCTTTGTTATTTACCCTACTTTTCTGTTGGGAGTCTTACCCTCTTTTAGAAATGTTTATTTCGTAAACTGTTTTCTAATTAGAGGAAACAGTTTTACTTGTTCGTCGAGTACTTCGAGTTGTGTGTGTGTGTGTGTGTGTGTGTGTGTGTGTGTGTGTGTGTGTGTGTGTGTTTCGTTGAGTTAGTTTTTTTACCCAAAAACTTCTCAATTTATCTGTAAAGAAGTTTCTTCCACATGTCTACCAGTTGTTTGTGTACTTTTCTACGAATTGTAGTGATTAATAATCTCTTTACGTTTAGTTTTGATGGTACTCAATACTGGAGTATGACCAGGTTTAGGGGTAGTAGTTTTTTAGATCTTTGTTATTTACGACCTCTCCCACACCCTTTTTTGTTGGGAGCATGTGTCAACGACTCTTACATTTATCTATGTCAGTGATACCTCTTGTCATACCTGTCAGGAATCTTTCAATTTTATCTTAACAGTATACTGGGTCGCTAGGGTGAGGACCCGTATATGACCCTTTTTTGTTATTGACGTTCTCTAGGTACGTGGGGTTACAAGTGACATCGTCATAAATATTATCGGTCCTCTTCTTTCGTTGGATTTATAGGTGGTTGGTTCTTGACTTATTTCTTCTAAATCATGTACATATGTTACCTTATAATGAGTCAGTATTTTTCCTTACTTTAACACGGTAAACGTCTCTATACCTACCAGGATCTCTAACAGTATGTCTCACTTCATCCAGTTCTTCTCTTTTAGTTTATAACATATAATTGCGTATATATGTCTTAGATCTTTTTACGACATGCACTCGAACAAACGTTTCGTCTTTATCTCTGTGTCTCTCCTGTTTGTAAACCTATGGTTCCCCCTTTACCCCCTCTCCCTACTTGACCCTCTAACTCTGACCGTATACATATATGATGATACATATGTTGTCTATACCCGAAGGGAGCACCGAGTCTCCCATTTCGCAGACGGACTTTACGTCCTCTGGGTCCAAGTTAAGGATCCAACCCTTCTAGGGGACCTCTTCCTTTACCGTTAGGTGAGGTCGTGAGAACGGACCTTTTAGGGTTCCTACCTCCTTGGACTATCCGATGTCAGGTACCCCAGCGTTTCTCAGCCTGTGCTGTGTTATCTATTGATCACTCTTGGATGACACATCCTGTCCCTTGAGATGAATCACGAGACACCACTGGATTTAACCTTCCTTTAGGTTTTTTCTCCCCTATAATGGATATGTATCTCGACTAAGTGAAACGACATGTCGTCTTTCATTGTTGTGACATTTCGTTGATATGAGGTTATTTTTTAAAATTTTTCATTTTAGTACTTTCTTTTTTTAACCCAGAAAGGTTCTTTTATATTTAACAAATAAAGTTGAACAGTCGATTCTATTTGTCGAAATCCGGTGAAGACATCCTTTAGTCCTTCCTTTTTTTTGAACGGACCCCAATGTACCATGGTTCCTACTACTTTTGGCACGACTGGGGTGAGAGGGGACAGTAAGGACTCCAGAGGATGTAATCTGAGTAAGGAATATGAAGTTTTTCGGAAGAAAATTTGGGATGACGTAATTTAAGGGTACATAAAGTATAAGATATTTGTCCTTTGTAATTAGAGACTATGGTTAAAGACTCGAGAAGCGGTCGTGTTACAAATATTTACAACCCGGACCCCTACTGTCCGAACCACTCAGTAGTTTCTCAGTTGAGATAAGTCGTCTCAAAATCACAACTTACGTAAATCTACAGAAGATTAAGAATCTTTTAGGTGTATAAATAATGAAACATACACTACCGTGTACGGTCTTACTTTACGATTCAAAGATAAAGGTCTGACTCAAAAGTATGTAAGTGGACTTATTTAAAAGGGAAGTGGTAGGTCGTAAATAAAAGCTTGAAAGTCTTTAATATTTTGTATAAAAATTCCATTGTTCGTTCGTGAATCTTCGGTATTTGAAATCAAAAAGAAAAGAAAAGAGAAAAGGAAACGGCGTAACGATGGGGAAAGGGAGACAGACCTACAGACCCACTACACCCAGATTCTCATCTTTACGGTACACCGTCGTTGGGTGTTATGCCACTGTGCGGTTAAAATTCAGTAAATTCAGTTCAGTGATTCTATAAAGATATTGTATTTGACGTGGGTATAATATGCTACGTTCAGTTGTACTAGACTATTTACATATATAAAAATATTGAAGGTAGGGTCAGTTCTGTCTATGACTTGTAAAAGTAACAGAGGGTTGCAAAGGAAATACGGAAAAACGTTAGTAAATGGGAAATAGGACGGGGTCCGTTGGTTCCTGGACAAAAGATAGTTATCTCGAATTAATGTAAACGAGATCTTAAAGTATATTTACCTTATATGTCCTATCTGAGAACAAGGACCGAAGAAATCTAGTCGAATTCAAAAACTCTAAGTAGACACAAAAACATACATAGTTACGAACAAGAAAAAAACAACGACTTTTCTTAAGACACTATACTTATATAGTATTAAACAAAGAGGTAAGTAAAAAAATATTTGTAAACCTAATGAAGGACTAAAACCGATCAAACTTATTTCGACGAGTTTACTTACATATGTTCAGACCCATCTATATACGAAAGTTAATAGAACTTATTTATGAATCCTCTTTGTAACGATCGTTCACATACTTATTGAATTATTTTCTGACGGTTTCACAAAGGGTTTCTCTAACACAGTAAAATGTGAGGGTGGTCATTATATACTTTAAGGTCAAAGAGAACTAAGAGTGGTAAACGATAACAGTCAAAATAATTATTATCAATAGGATCACGCAAACATTCTCCTAGAATGATATCAATATTGAAGGAAAAGGGAGTAGTACCTTCTACGGCTCGTAAAAGAGTACACGAATAACCGAATAAATATATAGAAGAAAACACTTCATCGGTTTAGAAAACGAATAAAAATGCCTCAACGAAGAATAATAATTGGACACTCTTTTTTTGACTGGTAAAGATCGAGTAAACGTAAAGGTATATTTAATCGACATGTGTTATTTAACGAATGGTCATTATTTTTTACTTTATAACTATGTACATTCTTATATTCATCGACATTCATTAATACGACTTTCTTTGGTTCGTTTTTTTTTATAATTATGTATGATAAAATTAGGTAAACATCTTTTAAGATCTTTTACGTTTTATTAGATATGACTATCCTTCGTCTTTTCACCAAAAGACCCCTACCCAGTACCCTCTCCCCAAAGTTTCTCTCTGTCTTTATTCTTTAATAAGTTCCCGTACTCCTTTGACGTATAACGTTTGACTATATGGGTTTATCGATATAAGAAATAACACTATCACAGTACTCACATTCTTCATCATTGAGTTTAAAGTGTCAAAACGTCGAGTAACGTGTTAGTATGAAGTTATTTTAACAAAAAATTTTTGTCTGTAAGAGTGTTATGTCTCGATTTTTTTCACAGGTTTCTTATATCTTAATCTTACCAAACCCCGAAGAGTGGTAGTTGTGACCTCTGACTTTATATTATTTCTTTATGTAGGTTTTCAGAATTTGCTTTTAGTAAAGGTTGGATTTTAAGATATAGGACGATTCGTTGATTCGTTCTTCTACTTTATTTTTGAAATCTATCCGCTTTATATTTGTTTTAATTAAATGAATACTATGTAAGAAAGAGTCCTTCGTCGATGTTTCAGTTTTGTTGTTTAATTTACTTCCTTCTCCTAATATGTTCTAAACTTTAAAGGATCCTGGTTTGTGTGTCCTCTCCACTCTCTTTAGGAGACGACGACGTCGATTCGGTGAAGTCAGCACAGGCTGAGACACACTGGGGTATCTGCCGTCGGGTTGTCCGAGGGGACAGGGACCCTAAGAGGTCCGTTCTTGTGACCTCACCCAACGGTAAAGGAAGAGGTTACGTACCTTCACTTTTCACTTTCACTTCAGCGAGTCAGTATAGACTGAGAATCGGTGGGGTCCCTGACGTCGGATGGTCTGAGGAGGTAGGTACCCTAAAAGGTCCGTTCTCATGACCTCACCCCACGGTAACGGAAGAGGTCTCTTTATGAGACCAACTACCATTTCCTTTTGGGGTTTTACCGTCGTCACTCACTTTGTGAGATTTCTCACTCTCGATGTTTGGTGTCTGCGAGGTCTTCTCTCCAAGGAAAATTTTGTTGTTCTTGTTTTGGTCGTACTCTGATAGAGTACAGAATACTACACACTCTAACATGCTTCTTCGACAGCCTCGTTCACCCTTTGTGATTGTTAACTATCTCTCTTAATTCGTCAATTCTGGACTACCTTCCGTACCGTTGGGTGAGGTCATAAGAACGGACCTCTTAGGAGTACCTGTCTTCTCGGACCACCCGATGTCAGGTGCCCCAGTGTTCTCCGTCTGTGTTTCCTTGTTGAGTCGTGTCGTGTTCGTCAATTCTTAGCCCATTAATTACGGTCTCTATTGGTCTTCAACATTTTCTTTCGTTTATATTGGTAACATATGATACTTCCCCCGAAGGGTCCATAGCGATCACCATTTCTTGTGCGGACGGTAGTCAGGGATCCAACCCCTCTAGGGGACCTCCTCCCGTACCGTTGGGTGACGTCATAAAACGGACCTCTTGGGCGACCTGTCTCCGTTGACCACCCGATGTCAGGTGTCGTAGTGTTTCTCAGGCTGTACTGACTTCGTTGAATTGTGTGTGTGTGTGTATGATGTTTCTGGATTTCTTGAAGATCTTGATTGTGGTTTTTTTTTCTACAGGAAGAGTGGTATCCCCTAACGTTTAGTTCTCTATTCACCTCATTGTCCACTAAAACCGGAACCTAATGTTTTACTTTGTCTCGTTTCCAATTGTCTCAAAACGGTTATCTTCTGGGACCAGTATCGTTTGTGGGAGAAGGTTGTTGTGTTCTCTGATATGTACCTGTAGTGGTGTACCAGTTATGACTTCAGTCCAACTAAAATAAGAAGTTTCAACTTCTACCTCTTCGAGATATGTCAGTCGTTTTTGTTTTGACCCTCGACTGACACCGAGTCTAGTACTCGAGGAGTAACGTTTTAAGACCGAATTTAACTTCTTTTGTCCCTTTTGGTGATCCGGTAAGTTCATGCTGGATTTAGTTTAGGGAATACTAATATGTCACCTCCACTACTTATCTAAGTTCCCTAATTTAGACTATATCTCATGGACTTCTTGTTACGTACTTCTAAACATTGTGATATGTCCTCCGTCACTGGTTTTGTTAGGGGTTCTTTTTGTTTACGTTTTTCCGTTTTACCGACAGACTCCTCCGGAATGTTTTGACTCTTTTCTTCTGCACTTTCCGTTTCTTCTTTTCCTTTCTATATGGGTAGACTTACGTCTCAAGGTTTCTTATCGTTCCTCTCTATTCTTTCGGAAGAGTTCACTAGTCACGTTTCTTTATCTCCTTTTGTTGTCTTGTCCTTTCTGATCACTAGAGAAGTTCTTTTAATCTCTATGGTTCCCTTGTAAAATACGTTTCTACCCGAGTTATTTCCTGTCTTTACCGTTCCTGGATCTTCTTCGTCTTCTCTAATTTTTCTCTACCGTTCTTATGTGTCTTCTTGATATGTTTTTTCAGAATTACTGGGTCTATAGGACGTCACACTTCTGTTCATCCGGTATCCTTCGTAAAGATGTTTGTTTAGATCTCATCCACTGTCTTAAGTCCGACTCGATAAAGTTTAAGATTGTCTACTACGACACTTTCACGACGTGAGTCATACGGTCGTTTAAACCTTTTGAGTCGTCACCGGTGCCCTGACCTTTTCCAGTTAAAAGTAAGGTTAAGGTTTCTTCCCGTTACGGGTTCTTACAAGTCAAGTTAAGTCAAGTCAGTGAGCCAACACAGGCTGAGAAAGTCTGGGGTATCTAACATCGTGTGGTCCGGAGGGACAGGTAGTGGTTAAGGACCTCGAATGAGTTTGAGTACAGGTAACTCAAACACCATGGTAGGTTAGTAGAGTAGGAGACAGTAGGGGAAGAGGAGGACGGGAGTTAGAAAGGGTCGTAGTCCTAGAAAAGGTTACTCAGACAAGAAGTGTAGTCCACCGGTTTCATAACCTCAAAGTCGAAGTCGTATTCAGGAAGGTTACTTATAAGTCCTGACTAAAGGAAATCCTACCTGACCAGTCTAGAGGAACAACAGGTTCCCTGAGAGATCTCAGAAGAGGTTGTGGTGTCAAATTTTCGTAGTTAAGAAGTCACGAGTCGAAAGAAATATCGGGTTGAGAGTTGATGGTGTGTTGACGTGAGTAAAGTGTACGATCGTCCTATTACGAGTTTTAGGAAGTTAGATCCGAAGTCGTCATACACTTGACTCTTTAAGGTCCACATGTTCGACCTAACTCTTTTCCGTCTCCTTGGTCTCTACTTTAACCGTTGTAGACAACCTAGGTAACCCAGACAAAAATCTTTTTTCGTTCTCTTAAGGTTTTTTAGTAGATGAAGACGAAGTAACTGACACGATTTCGGAAACACACCTAGTGTTGTTTGGTACTTTTTAAGAATTTCTCTACCCTTATGGTCTGATGGAATGGACGAAGGACTCTTTAGACATACGTCCAGTTCTTCGTTATCAATCTTGGTCTGTACATCGTTACCTGACCAAGTTTTAATCCTTTCCTCATGTAGTTCGGACATATAACAGTAGGACTAATAAATTGAATATACGTGTCATAGAGTACTGTTTACGACCCGACCTACTTCGTGTTCGACCTTAGTTCTGACGACCCTCTTTGTAGTTGTTAGAGTCTATACGTCTACTGTGGTGGAATTACCGTCATTCGTGTCTCTTTGATTTCTCAGAGAACTACGTTTCTTTCAAGACATATCAGTTCCGATACCAAAAAGGTCACCAGTACATACCTACACTCTCAACCTGATATTTCTTTCGACTCGTGACTTCTTAACCACGAAAACTTGACACCATAACCTCTTCTGAGAACTCTCAGGGAACCTGACGTTCCTTTAGTTTGGTTAATTAGGAGTCCCTTTAGTTGGGACTTATAAGTAACCTTCCTGACTACAATTTCGACTTCGAGGTTGTGAAACCGGTGGACTACACTTCTTGTCTGAGTAACCTTTTCTGGGACTACGACCCTTTCTAACTCCCGTCCTCCTCTTCCCCTACTGTCTCCTACTCTACCAACCTACAGTAGTAGTGGAGTCACCTACACTCAAACTGGTTTGAGACCCTATATCACTTCCTGTCCCTTCGGACCACACGACTTTAGGTGACCCCAGGGTCTCTCAGTCTCTGCTCACTCACTGACTTGTCGTTGTTCGTACCTGTTTCGGTGGGACTTCTTTTTGTTTCGTCCTCCGTACTGGGAGGGTCTGAGTTATGACGTTTCGGTGTCATTAGTTTTGTCAAACCATAACCGGGTTTTTGTCTGTATACCCAGTTACCTTGTCTTATCTCTTGGGTCTTTATTTGGGTGTGTTAGAAGTTGTTTCTTCCGTTCTAAGATGTTATCCTTTTTCTATCAGAGAAATCGTTCACAACCCTTTCGATCTGTCGTGTACTCTTAGTTACTTCAATCTAGTGGTATGTATTTTTATTTAAGTTTTACCGAAATTCTACATTCGTATCCTGTATTGTGTTTCACTGGAGGGACCACTAGTTCACCAATACTGAGGTACGAAGGTCACGTCCCCCGTGTCCAAGGTCGAGACCAACCCCTTGATTTTAGGGTGTACGGTGTGTCCCACACCCCTTCCCCTCTGTACTGTGGTATTTTGAGGATGTTCTCTAGTATCCGTTTTGTAAGAGACTGTATTAAGAATCTAGTCAGAGGGTTCCGTTCTTTTCATTTTTGTTTCTATTTGTTTACACTGGATTAGTTTGAATGTTTGAAAACGTATCGTTTCTTTTCGTATTTGTTTTACTTTTCTATTGGATGTCTGACCCTCTTTTATAAACATTTATTACGATGACTGTTCCCGTAGTAAAGGTGTTATATGTTTTTGAGCTGTTGTCTTTGGTTGTTGAGTTAGTTTTTTACCCGTTTTCTGGAGTTATCTATAAAGAGGTTTCTTCTTTATTTCTACCGGTTATTAGTGTACTTTTTCACGAGTTGTAACGAGTAATAATCTCTTTACGTTTAGTTTTGATGTTACTCCATGGTGGAGTGCAGTCAGTCTCGCCGGTAGTAATTTTCAGATGTTTATTGTTTACAATCTCTCCCACACCTTTTTTCCCTTGGGTAAGTGTGACAACCACCCTTACATTTCAACCACGTCGACGATACCTTTTGTCATACTTCCAAGGAGACCTTTGATTTTTATTTTAATAACATACTAGGTCGTTAGGGTGAGGGTCCGTATATAGACCTGTTTTGATATTAGACTCTTATTTGTACGTAGGGATACAAGTAACTTCGTGATAAGTGTTATCAGTTCTACGTCTTTATTGGAGTTACAGGTAGTCGTCTACTTACCCAATTCCTCACCATGTGTGTATACTGCCTTATGATGAGTCGACATTTTTTCTCACTTTAGTAGGGTAAACGGTGTTGTACCTACGTTGATCTCTAATAGTATGATTCACCTCAGTCTTTCTGTTTGTGGCATAGTGAATACACACCTTAGATTTAATACTGTGTTTAGTTAGATACTTTGTCTTTGTCGCTGTGTCTCTTATCCGTTACGAACCACCAACGGTCCCTCTACCTCGACCCCCTCTTTACCTCGCCCTCTAACCCCAATCGTCTACATTCGAAAATATATGTCCTACCCATTTGTTGTTCCAAGATGACATATCGTATCTTGTGATATAAGTTATAGTATATCATTCGGTATTACCTTTTCTTATATATAGTAAAACAACATGTTGTCATTAATTATGTTGTAACATTGAGTTGATATGTAGTTATTTTTTAACCACTTTCTATTTTATTTTTATTTTGTTTTTGAAAATCGTACATAAAAACAACTTTTCGATTCATTAAAAATCCTACTAAAGACTTCCAACATACGTTTATTTAACTGAAAAGGTCCTGAGTAGACCAATACATATGAAATAACTTACTAAAAAACAAGATAAACAATGTAACGAGTAAACAGAGTACAATAGCCGTACTCACGTCTAGTACTCTCTTATCAAAACGATTCCAGAGGATCTTTCGAACATACCTTACACAATATACTCACATCCTTAACCATCTAAATAGACACGAAATCAGGCCTGCACTCGAAAAGTTTTGGTTGACAATCGAGACTATTAAAACAAATAATGAACATAAGATAAAGTAGTTAAAGATAAAAATAGAAATAATAAAGGAAGAAGGATGAACTACAATAATCGAAGAATTAAATTTTTGTTTAGAACTAAAATTGTAAAATTAAAAGACTATACCTATAAATTTAGAGACTCAAAGGAAAATTCAGAAAGTAACCGACTCAAAGTTTTTAAAACTATTTAATACAAAAGTTCAAGTTTTATAAAAGATTAAAAGGAACACTAAAACTACGTAATAAGGTCCTATGTTTATAAACCCCCTAAAAGATCCATTGTATAACGTTAACTAAAGGTTAAATTAGAGTGACAACAGTCTCTTATGTATACTAAAGTTAGGAAAATTTAAACTCTAAATGAAATACCGACTCGTCTACCGATAATATCATTTACAAGGCACACGTGAACTCATCTTACTTATAAGACATCAAAACCTCACATCACAAACCATTTACTGTTAATCCATGTAAACTAATTATCACAGTAATTCTAAAAACATAGGAATGACTGAAAAAGGTGAATGAGGTAGGTTAATGACTTTCTCCCTACGATATGAGTGGTTGACACTGACACCTCAAAAGGAAAAGTAAAAAGTCAAAAATTGAGCATTAAAAAAAAGAAAATAAATCCGCGTATATATAATTCCAACAACACAGAAAAACTACAGAGAAATAGAGAAGATTATGAACAGAACTTCAGATTAAATAGACTATCACTGTATCATTACGGTCAAAACGATACAGGTGACAACATATAAAGAAAGACAGGATGTATAAAAGTCTCACACAAAGAATATCTATAGTGGATGACCGGAACGAAAAAATAGGTTTATATTTTAATGACGGAAAATTAACCTCAAATCAGGTAAATGTAAATAACTTTATTAGGTATTTCAACCTAAATTTAAGTCGACGAACGATAAACAAAAGGTAGACGGCTACCGAGTCGTTCATTTTTCAGTCGGACGTTGTATCCTCTGGCCCCTCTACACCCAAGTCAGAGAGCCAACCCTTCTGGTGGACCTCTTCATTTACCGTTGAGTGAGACGATACGAACGGGCCTCTTAGGGTTCCTGTCTCCTCGAACCGTCGGACGTTAGGTACCCCAGAGTTTCTCAGTCTGTGCTGACTCGTCGATTCGCATGTGCGGACGTAAGACGTAAAACAGAGACAACGACAAAGGGCGGAAGAAATCCCTTCCTTTTTTATGACTGATGAAAATACATAAGATAAAATAAAAGGGTCACGGAAGAATCAATATAAGGAAAATAAAATTTAAAAATCAACAACGGGAGTCCGATTACTATACGTACGTAGGAATTGTTTAAGACAAAGCTCAGTATGACATGAAGAGGTTTGAAGTGTGAAGTATAGATTGGAAACGTGAAGTTGGAACAGGGAGGATGAAATGTAGACTATGAAAAGTGAAAGGTAAAATATTCACATTATTCGAATGTGAATAAATGAGTGGGAACAGGAAACACGATACAACAGTACAGAAAACGAAGATTTTTACATTTTAGGGGAATATTGGAATAATTAAAACGAAATTTTTCAGGCAAGTGAAGATTCTTTTAATACTTTTCTTTTTCTAGTGACAGTAAATTTACGTTAGAGAATAAATAGTAAAGAAACGAGTATACACTGGGTCAGGAGTCGGTTCCGAAGTCCTGTTTGAGAGGGGAGGAGACACGTCGAGGAGGAGAGCTGACAGGATAAAACGTCTAAGGTCGGTGAAATCTTTAGGGTTTGAGACTAGACGCGAAAGTCGGGTAGTCCTGATGACGAGGGACGAGTCTAAGGTCCAGAGGTGTGTTACCAATCTTTTTGTGGGGTCCGTCTTTCGACGTTGGTACACCCCGAATGGATAACTGAAAGAGAGTCCCTAGTAGGAAACGTAACAGATCAAAGGTTACAGACTGTTACCGACAAAGTGTACAAAAAGGTCAAAAACACTGACAGACAGTGTCCTCCTTATTAGGTTATGGTCAGTAAGATAGTATCAGGATTTCGTCTTGGATCGGTCGGAAACTTGCTTTTTTGGGTTTTACTTTTGTAAGAACCTTCGAGAACGTATAAGATGTAGGTTAAAAGGTTAAGAATTTATAAGTATTAATACTTTGTATTCTTCTTACATTTACGAAATAAAGTACTTCCTCAAATTGCATAGTTTGAACATTTTGATTCGGTTAGTCTCCTTGGACCGGTGAAAGTTCGTGACATGACGAGACTCTACCCGGTAACTCCGACTTACTAATCGGTTATTCCGGAGGAGATGGTGGTGCCGGGTTTGTCAGGTAGTCTTGACCCCTGGACGTCTAACCCACCGAATGACTCAGACAAAATGTCCCAGACAAAAGTTGAAACGTATTATCTCCTTATACCTATCTTTTTACTTTTGTAAACTCAGATATTCTCCGATGTCGATCCCTACGTGTGGTAGTTCGTCGGATTAAGAGGACGTCCCGTCCTCTCGATTACTAGATAGTTCTACAGTCCCTCTTATTTGTTTTCCTGTTCTGACGGAGTATAAACTTATCACTCAAAGAAGTAACCCTGGAAGTAATTGGGAGTCTTTTTCGTAAAAGTAAGGGTAAAATGTTACGTCTTTGAGTCTTAGTTTGTTCGATGAACTAAATAGGTTGTAGTGTGTCCATCTTCTACTATCTTGAGTTTTCCGTCTCAACAACACTGATTTAAATGGATATTAAGGAATGATGTACCTGTTGAGCCCGGTCGGGACCCTTGTCTGTCTTATGTACTGGTTGATACTCCACGTTAAACTCTCTACGGTTTAGTAAGTGTAGGATTGAATAATCTCCCGGATTTTAAAGTTGTAATCAGTAAGTAAAATCGTACTCGGTAGTCATTGAAAATTTACCTTTAGATTAATGGAATATAAACATGTCATTAAGTGTAAAAGGTTTGACAAAATGTAACGTATTATTTGTTATGGATTATAAATAATACTCATGAAGATACACCATCCGTGATGAAGTTCACAAACACATATATAGCTGATGAAAATAGACAGTGTTATTAAGATTGTCTCCCCATGATATTTATAAAGATAGCATGTACACTTCTTTGACTTTGTATTTTACTAATTTATAGACCGGACACATAATCAACGAGTCAGTATAGGTTGAGAAACACTGGGATGTCTGACATCGGGTGGTCAGAGGAGACGGGTACCCTAAGAGGTCCGTTCTTTTTATAGACCGGATTCCAGTATGTTAATCGTTCATTCTTCAATCCTAAACTCAGATCTAGGTCTTCAAGAACGAAAATTGGTATTTGATAAATAATACGATAATGGGGTTAAGTTACAGAACGTTCTATTTCCTTAATAATTTAGTAGAAAATACCTACTTGATTATCTCTAGATCTTTTAAATTCACTGAACAAGTTCCAAGAGGTTGATTACTGACCTAATTAAGACCCTTAGTACTGAGACTCAGTTGAGAAAGAGTAATGATTCGGTTTTCCTAATGATCAATTCAGTAGTAATCGTTTTTGTGTCTGACCTCGTTTCTGTCATTATAAAAGTACTCTCGTTTTCATTCTATAAGACTCTTCGGTTTCTCGTCGAACTCTTAAGACTCGAAGATTGATCACTGTTCTTTATAATTAAAGTAAGACGTTGGTAAATAACTAAGGACTTCAAGGGTCCTGTTCTTATATAGATACTTGTTTTGTTCGTTTTTAGAGACGAAGGTATCCTAAGTGTAAGATCTTCCTGTATTCTTTTATAATGACAACTATGCCTTCTTCAGACAACTTTTATTTGTCCATTTTATACTTCGTCTTAACTTTCACTTAAGTCGATCTGTAAAAAAAGTTTAGATGAGGACATTGTCAAGTGAATAAAAGGTATATGAAGAAGATCCTTTATCGGGTGACTACACAGTTTACATCCATTAAACTCTAAAAAATTCTCATGTTATAGTTTGAATAACAACTACCACATTTGCAGTCTGATAATGTCCTTCTTTAATTCAAGAGAGTTTATTATTCTACCCTAGTCTACCTCGACCTGTGTCCAAGTGTCGAATAATCTTGTGTATTTTAGAAACTCTTTAAAAGGTACGGAATTTGTCGTCTCCCAGTATGACGTAGTTATTTTATAAGATTTTAAGAAGGTAAAATTTAGAAGGAAATCCAATAGTTTCCAAGAACGATGATTTTCCACCTTCCGAGCGTAGATCTTCTCCACCCCTGGTGACTCCCCTTCCTTCCGATGGGTGATTGGGATCAAGATACGTTTGATGGAAGTGGCGGTAGTGAAATTGTCTCCAGATCGAAGAGGTCAGAAGTAAACCTGAGTGAAATTGTTGGAGTAGTCTTAACTGTTCCCTACTTAAGAACCAAGTCCCATCCTTTTGGAGACGAAACTAAGAACTCGGGTTCAACGATCCGTCGTCGACAAGGGTGCGACTCCCTTGGTCGAGAACGAAAATAGTCGTCAACAGTTAGTACGGGTCGTCACCCTTGGAGGTACCTTTCGAATAAAAAGAAAAGAGAAAACGACCGGGGTCGGAGTTTTAGAACACCCTAGAGTGGCCTCGGTACGAATTTGAAGTCCCTAACTCCTAAGGGTTGAGTCTCTTCCTTTACCGTTTGACGAAGTCATAAGAACAGGCCTTTTAAGGTACCTGTCTCCTCGGACCGCCCGGTGTCAGGTGCCCCAGTGTTTCACAGTCTGTACTAACTCATGTGTGTTTGTATGTGTTATGGGGAAACAACGATACTAAGTCCTTACACAAAGGGAGAGGGGTTTGTTACTGTAGGTTCTCTGGGACATCAAGGTGTCCCGAAGTGAGAGACGCGGGTTTCTGAGATGGAATGTAACTTTACGTTTCGGTCAAGGACAGTGACTGTCCGAACCCACTTACTTAAATAGTTTGATAAACGTGACTTTTCCACCCACACCATCTCCGTACCCCCCCCCCCCGTCCATTTGTCTTCTCGTGGACCGTTCTTTCGCCCCTCGTTCGTCCCCTTCTCCACAACCGGTTCCCTTGTTCCTCAGGTCCTTCCCTTCGGTCCTAGTGACTACTGTCTAGAGTCAAAGGAATTCTCGACAGAACATGAACCGTCAATTCGGGACCAGAGAGTGATTTGTCTCGTTGGTACAACAGGTTGGTATATTTAGTCCTTACCCTTGACCTCCAGTCCTACGTCCGTCCTCACCCCTGCCACCCTACGCGACGGTTCTAGGGAGAAGTCCTTATTTCCTGTTTAATGAGTGTCGATGACCTTAACGAAGACCGTAAGGTGGGAGTCGGTAGTCAGGGGAACCCCCTTGTCGAGTCGATTTCCTTTGGGAGGGGGTGTTCTCCGGGGTGTATATTACTGACTAATTGTGTCACCCTCTTTCCGGGTCGGGTACTGTGGAGACGTCAAAGTAAGGGAGAAATATTAAGGGGTATGTCACCCGTCTCTGTAGACAATTCTGACGTAGTGTCGAGTCGAAAAGGGAGAAGGCTTAGACCGAAGGAGAGGAAGGGAAGGGAAGGTGTTCCCTATTCAAGTTTCCGTACGGGATTTTTCAGAACTCCGGTTATAGGTAGACTCCCAAATGAAGAACCTCTGTGGTTTGACGCTATTAGTTCGTTTGGTGTAGGATGTGCCAATTTACTTACTTTTCTGATCCTACGGAACCACACGGTGTGCCCCGCCGGATAACCTGTCAAATCCGACCTTGACCCTTTAGACCGAGTTATTGTATTCTTCAGGTTTGTCCAGGTCAAAAGGAAAAAGGAAACTCCCTCTAGGACCTTTGGATCGAAGAGTTTGTAAGTCAAGTCAAGTCAAGTCAGCGAGTCAGCACAGGTTGAGAAACGCTGGGGTACTTAACGTCGTGCGGTCCGGAGGGACAGGTAGTGGTCGAGGGCCTCAAGTGAGTCTGAGTGAGGGTAACTCAGTCACTACGGTAGGTCGGTAGAGTAGGAGACAGCAAGGGAAGAGGAGGACGGGGGTTAGGGAGGGTCGTAGTCTCAGAGAAGGTTACTCAGTTGAGAAACGTACTCCGCCGGTTTCATAACCTCAAAGTCGAAATCGTAGTAAGGAAGGTTTCTTTAGGGTCCCGACTAGAGGAAGTCTTGCCTGACCAACCTAGAGGAACGTCAGGTTCCCTGAGAGTTCTCAGAAGAGGTTGTGGTGTGAAGTTTTCGTAGTTAAGAAGTCGTGAGTCGGAAGAAGTGTCAGGTTGAGAGTGTAGGTATGTACTGATGACTTTTTTGGTATCGGAACTGATCTGCCTGGAATCAGCCGTTTCATTACAGAGACGAAAACTCATACGATAGATCCAACCAATATTGGAAAGAAGGTTCCTCATTCGCAGAAAATTAAAGTACCGACGTCAGTGGTAGACGTCAGTAAAACCTCGGGGGTTTTTATTTCAGACTGTGACAAAACTGACAAAGAGGTAGATAAAGGGTACTTCAATACCCTGGTCTACGGTACTAGAAACAAAAGATTTACTACTCGAAATTCGGTTGAANAGGTATGTACTGATGACTTTTTTGGTATCGGAACTGATCTGCCTGGAATCAGCCGTTTCATTACAGAGACGAAAACTCATACGATAGATCCAACCAATATTGGAAAGAAGGTTCCTCATTCGCAGAAAATTAAAGTACCGACGTCAGTGGTAGACGTCAGTAAAACCTCGGGGTTTTTTATTTCAGACTGTGACAAAACTGACAAAGAGGTAGATAAAGGGTACTTCAATACCCTGGTCTACGGTACTAGAAACAAAAGATTTACTACTCGAAATTCGGTTGAAAAAAGTGAGAGGAGAAAGTGAAAGTAGTTCTCCGAAAACTCAAGGAGAAGTGAAAGACGGTATTCCCACCACAGTAGACGTATAGACTCCAATAACTATAAAGAGGACCGTTAGAACTAAGGTCGAACACAAAGAAGTCAAGTCGTAAAGAGTACTACATGAGACGTACATTCAATTTATTCGTCCCACTGTCATATGTCGGAACTGCATGTGGAAATCTGTTGTTGGTTTTTTCCGCTAGGTAAAGTAAGTAGTTCGTAACCTGTCTCCCTGAAATCCTGAAGAGACTCGTATACACTATAGAGTCTCAGGTAGGGGTTTTCGTTTTGTACTTTAGAAGACAAAAGAGTGTATGCTGAAAAGTAAGTGAGAGTGACTGTAAGTCGACTATTAAAAGACAACTCGATACTAATAAAAACAACCAACTGTAAAGTGAGGAAGTTTGTTAAATGATGGAGGACGTTTGAATCTTCGAAGTGATGTCTACAGGAAACGGTCATACAAGGATTAGTACTCTTTGCTCTAGACGAACGTAGGGAGACCTAAGGTAATAAATCTGGAGATAATTCATGAATATAAGGATGGAAAAGAAAGGACGGACATTAAATATAATAAAAAAGGAGAGGTTTTATTAGGATGTTCAAAGTATCACCACGTACGACCCCTGATTCTGTTACACCCCTTTGGTGTCCCGCTGGGATTCTCTATATGACTAGGTCTGTAAGGTACTTTTATATGTGTAGTAACCACTAACTAGACACCGGACCTTCGTTTTTCAGACCCTTTCGAATAAGTATAAAGGGGAATTAGTCACGAAGTCACCCGAGACTTGAGGAAGTGACCGGAACTTGGACCAGGAGAGAGACCAACACTGGACTGGTTAAATTCACAGGAACGATACTAGAGAATTCCAAATTTAAATGAGGGATCCCTAAGGTTCACCTGAGTTCTTTTTATCCGGTGTTTACAAGAACATATTAATAATAGAGTTCAATAGAATCTTTGTTATTCTAGTCTTTGAAGACTGTGTCTGTCGTTACTTGACACATTTTAGAGTGGTAACGTAAGTTATACACTACTCGACCGTTTAGGTCACAATGAAAAGTTTGTTTGAAATCTGTTTTAGAACGCTAAGACCATGAATAATCTCTGACCATCCTTATTACACACATATTGAATGTTGTAGTGTTTCGTGCTTTTTCGTGGATAAGGGAGAATAACTAGGTACTCCTTGACCGTTTCCCCTTAAAAACATTCCATACTTATACTTTAGAGATAAGAAGGACCGACACTTAGTATGGAGATTTATATCTAAACGCACACACACGTACGTGTGTTAACACCGTAGAAGGGACAACTGAGTTTTCTAAAATAAAGTTGAAAAGTAAAGATTCTTCAGTGACAAGAGAGGATAAGGACATACGGACTCAGTGGGGAGAGGGGTGTAATCGAGGGACATTCTATTGCGCTCCGTCTAAGTGTGTTGATTTCATGTCCTAAAAAAAAATCCTTGTTCGACGATTACAATCAGGAAAGCTACCCTTAGTTTTGGTGGTATAGCATAGAGATCTGTTTGGACGAATAGATTACTGGTGGTTATTCCGTCGTATGGTAAACACGTAGAACTTAGTATGTATAACTTTTGTGGACCCCGAGTTACGAGACAAGAGTACTTAAAGATTGATATGAGATTTAGATAAATCGAGTAACCATTGTTATCCATCCATCCATCCATCTATCCCTGTTCAAATTGAATGTGTAAACCTACGTAAAAATCAGGGAGGATTATGAATTGAACCATTAGATGGACACGAATTTTATCTAAAGAAAAAAAAAAAAGAAGTAACGATCATAATAAGGTATCCTGTGAGTTACTAGCTAGTGGGTCGGTATATCGACTCATCACTTGTCAACCTCAAGTTGATGAATCGTATATCGTTATATGTACCGTCGATGGGACGTAGGCTCCGGTCCCCACCACCGGTTTTCCTCGATGGGGTACAGGCTCCAGCCCCGTCGGCCCTCCTCGGTGGGGTGTAGACTCCAGTCCCCGTCGTCGGTCCTCCTCGGTGGGGTACGGGCTCCGGTCCCCGCCGCCGACCCTCCTCGTTGGGGTGTAGGTTCCTCACCACCGACGTGCCCACGTCCTCCCGGATCTCCTCGGTAGGGTACAACTTCCAGTCCTTCCCACCACCACTCCTCTGTGGGAAACAGGTTGCATTCCTCGTCACCGACGTGAAATGACCTCGTCGGCACTTCTCTATGGGGTGCGGGTTCCATTCTCTTTAGGTTCATTCTGCCATGAACAACGTTCTCCCGTAGTCTCCCGTCTGTGTGACTTTGGTATGAGTGTCTTTTGATCAGTTAGATTAGTGTGATCCTGGTGTCGGAACAGATTGAGTCACTTTGGTTCGGTACGGGTGTCCCGTTGGGTTCTACCCGCCCAGTACCACCTTTCCAGACTGTCTTACACCGGGTGACCTCTTCCCTTACCGTTTGGTGAAGTCATAAGAACGGAACTCTTGGGGTACTTGTCATACTTTTCCGTTTTACTATCCTATGACTTTCTCCTTGAGGTGTCCAAGGAGATCATCCACGGGTTGTGCGATGACCTCTAGTCACCTCTTTATTAAGGTCTTCCTTACTTCCCTACCTCGGTTTCGTTTTTGTCATGGGTCGACACCTACATTGACACTATCTTCGTTCCAGGCTACGACATTTCTCGTTATAACGTATCCTTGGACCTTACAGTCCAGGTACTTAGATCCGTTTAACCTTCACCAGTCTGTTCTCTACCGTTCTCACTTGCAGTTGTAAGATCCTTAGTCTCTTGATTTTACCTGACCTTACCCACTTAAATTTAGTCTACTGGTAATATAGATGATGACTTCCGTCCTTAGGGAATCTTCTTTACCTCATCGTAGTACCAGTTGTTTTCTCAGACTTTACGTCATGAACCTACGTTAGAGTTTTTACTGTCCTACTAGAGACAAGTAGAGGTTCCGTTTGGTAAGTTATAGTGACATTAGGTTCAGATACGGGGTTGGTCATTACGACTTCTTCGACGTCAACTTGACAAGATACTTCTGGATGTTCTGGAAAATCTTGATTACGGGTTTTTTCTACAGGAAAAGTAATTTCCCCTGTCCTTACGTTTTCATCCTTCAGTTCTTTGTGGACCTCATTGTCCGTTTAAACCGGAACCTTACGCCTTACTTCGTCCCGTTTCTGATTGTCTCAAAACGGTTCTTTTACGTGACCAGTACCGTTTGTGGGAGAAGGTTGTTGTGTTCTCTTCTGAGATGTGTTCCTGTAGTGGTCTACCAGTTGTAGCTTCAGTCTGACTAATATAAGAAACGTCAGTTTCTGCCTCTTCGAGATATGTCAGTTGTTTTTGTTCTGGTCCTCGACTGGCACCGAGTCTAGTACTTTTGGAATAACGGTTTAAGTCTTAGTTTAACTTCTTTCGTCCCTTTTGGCGATCTGGCAAGTCCATACTGGAGTCAGTTTAGGGAATACTAATATGTCACCTTCACTCTTTATCTAAATTCCCTGATCTAGACTATCTCGCGGACTAATCGATACCTTACTCCAAGTACTGTAACATATCCTCTGTCCCTAGTTTTGGTAGGGGTACCTTTTCTTTACGTTTTTTCGTTTTACCGACAGACCCCTCCGGAATGGTTATCGACACTTTTCTTCTCTTCGCTTTTCGTTTCCTCTTTTCCTTTCTATATTCGTAGACTTACGTCTCAAGGCTTCTTATCGTTCTTCTGTATTCTTTCGGAAGGAGTCACTAGTTACGTTTCTTTATCTCCTTTTCTTGTCTTACCCTTTCTGATCTCTAAAGAAGTTCTTTTAATCTCTATGGTTCCCTTTTAAATTACGTTTCTATCCGAGCTATTTCCTGTCTTTACCATACCTGGATTGTCTTCGGCTTCTATAATTCTCTACCGTTCTTGTGTGTCTTCTTGACATGTTTTTTCTAGAAGTGCTGGGTCTATTAGTACTACCACACTAGTGAGTAGATCTCGGTCTGTAGGACCTTACACTTCAGTTCACCCGGAATCTTTCGTAGTGATACTTGTTTCGATCACCTCCACTACCTTAAGGTCAACTCGACAAAGTTTAGGACTTTCTACTACGACACTTTCACGACGTGAGTTATACGGTCGTTTAAACCTTTTGAGTCGTCACCGGTGTCCTGACCTTTTCCAGTCAAAAGTAAGGTNGACAGACCCCTCCGGAATGGTTATCGACACTTTTCTTCTCTTCGCTTTTCGTTTCCTCTTTTCCTTTCTATATTCGTAGACTTACGTCTCAAGGCTTCTTATCGTTCTTCTGTATTCTTTCGGAAGGAGTCACTAGTTACGTTTCTTTATCTCCTTTTCTTGTCTTACCCTTCCTGATCTCTAAAGAAGTTCTTTTAATCTCTATGGTTCCCTTTTAAATTACGTTTCTATCCGAGCTATTTCCTGTCTTTACCATACCTGGATTGTCTTCGGCTTCTATAATTCTCTACCGTTCTTGTGTGTCTTCTTGACATGTTTTTTCTAGAAGTGCCGGTTCTATTAGTGTTACCACACTAGTGAGTCGATCTCGGTCTGTAGGACCTTACACTTCAGTTGACCCGGAATCTTCGTAGTGATGTTTGTTTCGATCACCTCCACTACCTTAAGGTCAACTCGACAAAGTTTAGGACTTACTACTACCACTTTGACGACGTGAGTTATACGGTTGTTTAAACCTTTTGAGTCGTCACCGGTGTCCTGACCTTTTCCAGCCAAAAGTAAGGTTAGGGTTTCTTTCCGTTACGGTTTCTTACGAGTTTGATAGTGTGTTAACGTGAGTAGAGTGTGTGATCATTTCATTACGAGGTTTAAGAGGTTCGATCCGAAGTCGTTATGCACTTGGTACTTGGAGGTCTACAAGTTCGACCAAAATCTTCTCCGTCTCCTTGGTCTCTAGTTTAACGGTTGTAGGTGACCTAGTACCTTTTTGGTTCTCTCAAGGTCTTTTTGTAGATAAAGACGAAATAACTGATACGGTTTCGGAAACTGACACACTTAGTGTTATTTGACACCTTTTAAGACTTTCTCTACCCTTATGGTCTGGTGGATTGGACGGAGAACTCTTTAGACATACGTCCAGTCCTTCGTTGTCAATCTTGACCTGTACCTTGTTATCTGACCAAAGTTTATCCTTTTATTATGCAGTTCCGACATATAACAGTAGGACGAATAAATTGAATATGCGTCTCATGTAGTACTCTTTACGACTTGACTTCTTTGTGTTCGACCTTAGTTCTAACGGTCCTCTTTATAGTTATTGGAGTCTATACGTCTACTGTGGTGGGAATACCGTCTTTCACTTCTCCTTGAGTTTTCGGAGAACTACTTTGATTTTCTCCTCTCACTTTTTCAACCGAATTTCGAGTTGTAAATCTTTTGCTTCTAGTACCGTAGACCAGGGTAGTGAAGTACCGTTTGTCTACCCCTTTCCCACCTTTGTCACAGTCTGAAATAAAACAACCCGAGGTTTTAGTGACGTCTACCACTGACGTCGGTACTTTAATTTTCTGCGAATGAGGAACCTTCCTTTCAATACTGGTTGGATCTATCGTATAAGTTTTCGTCTCTGTAATGAAATGGCTGATTNTCACAGTCTGAAATAAAAAGACCCGAGGTTTTACTGACGTCTACCACTGACGTCGGTACTTTAATTTTCTGCGAATGAGGAACCTTCCTTTCAATACTGGTTGGATCTATCGTATAAGTTTTCGTCTCTGTAATGAAATGGCTGATTCCAGGTAGATCAGTTCCGATACAAAAAAGGACACCAGTACATACCTACACTCTCAACCTGTCACTTCTTCCGACTCGTGGCTTCTCATCTACGAAAACTTGACACCACAACCTCTTCTGAGAACTCTCAGTGAACCTGACGTTCCTCCAGGTTGGTCAGGTAAGACTTCCTCTAGTGGGGACCCTAAAGAAACCTTCCTTACTACGATTTCGACTTTCAGGTCATGAAACCGGTGGAGTACGCTTCCCAACTGAGTAACCTTCTCTGAGACTACGACCCTCCCTAACTCCCGTCCTCCTTTTCCCCTGCTGTCTCCTACTCTACCGACCTATCCTAGTGACTGAGCTACCTGCACTCAGACTCACTTGAGGCCCTCAACCACTACCTGTCCCTCCGGACCGCACGACGCTAAGTATCCCAGCGTTTCTCAGTCTGTGCTGACTCGCAGACTTGACTTGACTTGACTCACATTGTTCTTTTCATCCGATGAATATTCTTGACAAGTCAATTTCACTGAATTAACTTAGCTTTGTCCAGATATCCGTTCCTTAAAAGTCCAGATACTCACTGTTCCTACATGAGAACCAGATACTCTAATAAGTGAAGATTGATGGTTGGATTTAGTACTTGTCAATGTTCTTGGTACACAACTGTATTAGACTATCTACCACCGTGACTCTAGAGAGGTGAGATCCGTTTAGGTCAACGATGAGATAGGAGACGAGGACGCGGATTCAGCGAAGTCAGTACAAACTGAGAAACGTTAGGATACCTGACTTCGGGCGGTCCGGGGAGACAGGTTCCCTAAGAAGTCCGTTCTTATGGTCGCACCCAACGGTACGGCAGGAGGTCCCTTAGAAGGGTTGGGTCCCTAGCTTGAGTGTAGAGAATGCAGAGGACGTAACCGTCCGTCCAGAAATGGTGATCCCGGGTGGACCCTTAAGGGGACGAGATAGGGGTAGGACTACTTTATTACTCTTTGAACCTGAGTGTCCAATCTTTCCACTTGCGATCCTATTTCTCGTAGTGCAGACCCTATAGAATGAAAGACAATTTTGTGTTCGTAGTAGTAAAGAAGGAACAAGAAGGGGTCCTTCATTTTAAGTTTTCTTTACGGTCACTTGGTTCTAAATAAGTTACTAACACACAATAGGTGTTTCAATATTACCCTGACTTACTAAGGATAAAGTAAGATGAAGTACGGTAAATGTTCCAAAGTTACTGGTAAAGATTATAAAAGGTCTAAGAAAAGGAAAAAATAAGAAAAGGAGAGGAAGGAGACGGAGGAAGGGAAAGAGGGAAGAAAATGACTTTGGATATACTAAAGGTCAACAATTAAGATATACCCGTTTCTGTCGATACTTCTCTTTTGAAACAGTCTGTCCTTGTAAAAAAAAAGAAAATGTGAGTCTCGATAAACAAGAAAACCGTGGAAGACTTATGTCGACTTCTCTGTCACACAGAGAGACGTAGACCAGAGATTGTCCGACGGTCTGATGGCACAATAAAGTTCCCAAACCTCTCATTTGATTTCCCAAAAGGGAAGGATCAAAGGAAATAGTAGAGTTAACAAACTTTCCTCACTCCCCTCCCTCCCTCTTGCGTCAACGGTATACGGTCAGGGAAAGTAGACATTACTAAAACACAAACGACGAACCGATAAATAAACGAGAACGAAACTCCTTACTTTTGACTGAATACTTTCAGTTTAAAATAATTCAATAAGGTCCGAAGGTTTCAATAAAACGGAAACCTTTGTAATCACGAAGATTTGTCTCGGTTGTCTTGAAGAAGAGAGTGTTGAAAACTCAGGACGTATATGTTAATTGTTGTTATGTTTATTTTTGTTGTTTTTAAGGGATTCACAGTCGAAATCCGTACCCTGTACAAAAGTAAACATCCAAATACGTATGAGTACGTACGTAATTCCTTCCTTCAGTCGAATACCTCTACTTCTTGTGTCTGGTCACCAGTCGTCTTGACCCAAGATCCGAAGTAAGACGGTAAGAGAGGGACGGACTAAGACCCGTTCATTTAAGTGGAACGGTTCACAATCAACAGAGTAGTATAAAATTTCCGAAATAAAGATGTGACTAAAAAGTGTAAAGAGGAACATAATGAAGTTAATAAAAATAATATTTAGAAGTGACTTAATTCTAAACCGAGTATTCCTGGGTGCTGAGAAGTGACTCCTTGGATATGAAATAGTGTTATTTTCATAAAAATAGTACATAACGTAAAAGAGAACTTAAGATGTACTTAAAATATTACTAAGAGAAGAAATGGGTAAAACTGACTCCATACAACTGAGTAATCCTCATAGTTGTACCTTCTTGAAGCAATATGTTTATTGACTATACTCGATTTGACTTATCTGAGAAAGGTTATAAAGTCATACTAGAATATTGAATTTTGAATTTGAATTTTGACTATGAATTTCCAATTTGAAATTTACATATTGAACATTGAATTTTGTTCTGGTCTTCGACTGACATCGAGTCTAGACGACGACGACGACGATTCACCGAAGTCAGCACAAGCTGAGTCACACTGGGGTGTCTGTCGTCGGGTGGTCCGAAGGAACAGGGACCCTAAGAGGTCCGTTCTTGTGACCTCACCCAACGGTAAAGGAAGAGGTTACGTCCTTTCACTTTTCACTTTCACTTCAGTGAGTCAGCACAGGCTGAGATCACTGGGGTACCTGACGTCGGGTGGTCCGAGGAGGTAGGTACCCTAAGAGGTCCGTTTTCATGACCTCACCCCACGGTAACGGAAGAGACCATCGAGTCTAGTACTTGAGGAATAACGGTTTAAGTCTGACTTTAACTTCTTTCATCCCTTTTGGTGATCTGGTAAGTCCATACTGGATTTAGTTTAGGGAATACTGATATGTCACCTTCACTTTTTATCTGAATTCCCTAATCTAGACTACCTGTCTTACGGACTACTTGATACCTGTCTCCAAACACTGTGACATGTCCTCTGTCCTTAGTTCGGGTAGGGGTTCTTTTTCTTTATGTTATTTCGTTTTACTGACAGACTCCTCCGGAATGTTTGTCGACACTTTTCGTTTTTCTATTCCTTTTTTCCTTTCTATATGGGTAAACTTACGTCTCAAGGTTTCTTCTCGTTCCTCTCTATTCTTTCGGAAGGAGTCGTTAGTTACGTTTCTTTATCTCCTTTTGTTGTCTTACCCTTTCTGATCTCTAGAGAAGTTCTTTTAATCTCTATGGTTCCCTTGTAAAGTACGTTTCTACCCGAGTTATTTCCTGTCTTTACCATCCCTGGATTGTCTTCGTCTCCTATAATTCTTCTCCACCGTTCTTATGTGTCTTCTTGACATGTTTTTTCTAGAAGTGCTGGGTCCATTAGTGCTACCACACTAGTGAGTGGATCTCGGTCTGTAGGACCTTACACTTCAGTTCACCCGGAATCTTTCGTAGTGATACTTGATTCGATCACCTCCACCACCTTAAAGTCTCCTCGATAAAGTTTAGGACTTTCTACTACGACACTTTCACGACGTGAGTTATACGGTCGTTCAAACCTTTTGAGTCGTCACCGGTGTCCTGACCTGTTCCAGTCAAAAGTAAGGTTAGGGTTTCTTTCCGTTACGGTTTCTTACGAGTTTGATGGTGTGTTAACGTGAGTAGAGTGTGCGATCATTTCATTATGAGTTTTAAGAGGTTCGGTCCGAAGTCGTTATACACTTGGCACTTGAAGGTCTACAAGTTTGACCAAAATATTTTCCTTCTCCTTGGTCTCTAGTTTAACGGTTGTAGACGACCTAGTACCTTTTTCATTCTCTCAAGATCTCTTTGTAGATAAAGACGAAATAACTGATACGGTTTCGGAAATTGACACACTTAGTGTTATTTGACACCTTTTAAGATTTTCTCTACCCTTATGGTCTGGCGGACTGGACGGAGAACTCTTTAGACATACGTCCAGTCCTTCGTTGTCTATCTTGACCTGTACCTTGTTGTCTGACCAAAGTTTATCCTTTTCCTCATGCAGTTCCGACATATAACAATGGGACGAATAAATTGAAGATACGTCTCATGTAGTACTCTTTACGACCCGTCTCCTTCGCGTTCGACCTTAGTTCTAACGGCCCTCTTTATAGTCATTGGAGTCTATACATCTACTGTGGTGGGAATACCGTCTTTCACTTCTTCTTGATTTCTTGGAGAACTACTTTCACTTTCTCCTCTCACTTTTTAAACCGAATTTCGAGTTGTAAGTCTTTTACTTCTAGTACCGTAGACCAGGGTAGTGAAGTACCGTTTGTCTACCCCTTTCCCACCTTTGTCACAGTCTGAAATAAAAAGACCCGAGGTTTTAGTAACGTCTACCACTAACGTCGGTACTTTAATTTGTGTGAATGAGGAACCTTCCGTTCAATACTCGTTGGATCTGTCGTATAAGTTTTCGTCTCTGTAATGAAACGGTTGTTTCCAGACAGATCAGTTCCGATACTAAAAAGGTTACCAGTACATACCTACACTCTTAACCTGATCTTTCTTTCGACTCACGGTTTCTTAACTACGAAAACTTGACACCACAACCTCTTCTGAGAACTCTCAGGGAACCTCACGTTCCTCTAGGTTAGTCAGGTAGGATTTTCTCTAGTCAGGACCCACAAGTAACCTTCCTGAATACTACTTCGAGTATGAGTATAACTTGAGGTTATGAAACCGGTAGACTACACTTCTCGACTGAGTAAACTTTTCTGGGACTACGACCCTTTCTAACTCCCGTCGTCCTCTTCCCCTCCTGTCTCCTACTCTACCAACCTACCGTAGTGGCTGAGTTACCTATACCCAAACCCACCTGAGGTCCTCAACCACTACCTGTCCCTCCGGACCGCACGACGCCAAGTACCCCAACGTTTCTCAGTCTGTACTGAATCACTGACTTGACTAGAATATTGAAAGCTAGAGATGAAGATAAAATTCAAATGAGTTTCTCTTTCAACACAACTCAGGGTCGTAGACAGATATTTGTTCTCACATATTAAAGAGAAACAAGGGAAAATAATAAAGAGATCGATGGTAGTTTTAAGAACAGAAGTGAGTGTTCGATTTTTCGATGGAGGATCTATCAAAAGAACCTCTTCCGTTACCGTGGGGCGAGGTCATCAGAGAGGACCTTTTAGGGTACCTGCCTCCTCGGACCATCCGACGTCCGATACCTAACGATTGTCAGTCTGTACTGACTCGCTGTATTGAAAGTGAAAAGTGAAAGTACGTAACCTCTTCTTTTACCGTTGGGTGAGGTCACAAGAACGGACCTGTTAGGGTCCCTGCCCCCTCGGACCACCCGACGGCAGATACCCCAGCGTGTCTCAGCCTGTGACGACTTCGCTGAATCGTCGTCGTCGTCGTCTATCAAGAGACCCACGACACTGAAAAAGACCATGTTTGACGTCAGGAATCCCATACAGAAAACTAGAAAAGTGAACTAATAGAGAGATACTCCGCACCTCAAATAAGGTCTTAAGAGACTTTGGAAACATAAGTCTTTGTTAAAGTCTGAGTCGACAGGGAACGATGTTGGTTTAAGTGTAGAGGTTTAATCACAGGGTCGGTAGAATGTGATAGTCTTTGTCATCGAGACTCCATCCGTCTTCCCACTCACCGGTACTCAGACCGTTACGATCCTCCCTCGAAAACCCCAGAGAGAGAGAGAGAGTACTCCATCTACCTCATCGGGTCACGATGACTGAGGCTCGAAGTAACACTTACAATTAGTTATTTAATTACCACGGTAATTAAATAAAATTAGTGAAAAAACATTAAAAGTTTTGTCGTTACTTATTAGGTCTTTGAGGGTAAGTCGAAAAGTTCGTCCCCTCGCTGTACTGGTCTAAGGATAAAAGAGTCTTAAGTTTTCCGATGAGTATGTCCTCACAACCTTTACTTAAACTTTACTCAACTCTCACTCTTTCGTCCTTCAGTTTAATCTTCCTATATCATTCTCAGGTTCTCTCGGAACCGTTCGGGACCTGGTCCCTTCGTCACTTCTACCAACTCCTTCGATCTCTAAGCACTCTCTCCAAATACTCCATCGTAACTGGACTCACTCAGGGAGACACCATTCGTCCAATCAAGTTCCATTTGTTGAAATTAACACGTTTTACCTCTTTCACCTTCGAAGATACACCGAAGGTTCTTCATGTGCCATTACGACTCGACAAATTAAATGACCCCCTCCTCACGATTACGCCGCTTGAAAGGATGTGTATAAATGAAAAAAAAAAGAGAATCAATAGTCATAGGGACTTATAGTGCAAATGAATTGAGAGTCAGTGTCGGTCCATTGAAAATTCCTTCATAGAAATAAGAGACTATTGTTTCTCACTGCTCGTAATTGAACGGAATTTACCCATTAGTTTTGACCTCTTTAGTATCCTGGTCCACTACGACGATAGACCCAACGGTCGGGCACTTATGTTAAGACGTAGTGTCTGTTCGTCGGACTCTTACGACATTGACTCTCGCCAGGATCGGAACTTTAAGGACACAACAATGGGAGTGTAAGGTCATTTTTGCCACCTACAGGTAGTCTATTTTAGATTAATGATCCTCACCCTCACATCGTTAATTGAAATAGAGTTATCCAGAGCAAAGGTTTAGATATTTTGTATTCGGAACACAATCAAATAAAAATTCCGTGATTTTTGCGTATTATGAAGTTACTGAACGATAACAACGACAAAATAAACAAATCTTTGTCCGGGTTTGTTGATAGGTCTTACTCTTTGTATGAAAAAATAAAAAAACCGGTGGTTTTAGTGTATGACATTTTGATTGAATTCCAGGATACTGGAGTTTAAAACTCTCGAATGGAAGTCGTCAAATTAGAGTAAGGTCCAAGGGGTACTTAAGTTCATTAACTGGTATAATAATTGAGATCACTAAAAAGATTTTCAGTTTAGTCTATTATTATAATATAATGATAAGTTTTGTGAGGTCAAGTAGAAATATTTAGTGTCGTCAGTCGAGGTTCCACAATAAGTGAGAATAAACTTTTTTTTCTTGTACGTTGAAGATATTTATTATATATAATCATTATAAAAACCGACTATTTGTGATACCTACTTGTGACGTAATTAAACACTATTTATTTTACATTTTTGTTTACAAATTTCTCACTTTATTTTAGTACAATAAATGCCTAAAGTCCTTTTTTTGTAGAGAGAGAATGATTTTGTTATAGGTCCGGGCAAATTTTCTTCAAAGTTTTATTCTTCCCTTTTTTCAGACATAATCGGGTATATAAATAGTAAAGTTCACGAAAGCAAAGACGTGTATCTAAGTCTAAAAAAAAAAAAAGGAAACAGGAATTTATACAGGAAACTGTAAAGAATATCAAGACCGGACGACTACAACTTAAAAATTGAAAGTATACGGAAATTTTTTTAGAAATACAACGAAAAAAAACCTTCTACAAACGACCCATATCTTTAGATTCAATTGGTTAAGAAAAAAGAAAACCATGATGCTTCTACGTCGAGACGACAGAGAACAAATGAACGTAACAAAGGTTGTTATTCAGTAAGAATAGAGACAAGATATATAGTAAACACAAAAATAAGAGAAAAATTTCTAAAAAATAGTGAATAAAATTAGTTAAACTAATCCTATACGGAACCACAAAGAAGTAGAAAGTAGCCGAACAGAAACTCTAAGAGTTTAGACATCTATGTGTCAAAAGTAGTTTACACCTTATCAAAGTCGGTAATAAAGAATTTCTTTAAAACAAAGGTCAGAAAGACGAGGAAAACTTTGAGGTGGATATAATTCGGTGAACTTCGACAAAGTTCCAAGAGTACGAGAAATCACAACATTACCTTATTAAAGGTACGACAAAAGTGATAAAAAAAGGAGAGTTTATAGATTAGATGACAAATAGGGTAAACGACAAAAAGTAAAGTCCGTAACAGAAAAAGTAGAACTTTAAAGTTAGTGGATGTAGAGAGGATTTTCTCGAGTACAAGAGACATCTATGAATTGTATACCTTGTATGAATTGTATAAGGTATATACCTTATATAAGTGACATTGATAAAATTGTGGGAAGACAGAATTAGGTAGTAGACATAATAAAGACTTAGACAATAACTAACTAAAAGGAGGAGTATGACCTAATACAAAGGACAAAGAAACATGCAGACTTTAAAAAACCAACCTATGATCTATATCACTTAAAACATAAAACCGTACGACCCAACAAATACAAGAAAAGTTATGAGGATTTGAAACGAGACCTTACGTCACCTCACGGAATCTTTACCAAATGGGGAAAACGTCGAACCAAAATTCTCGGTGATTGTCTGAAATCAGAGTCGTTGATTAGAGACGGTCCCTATTAAAACTGGGATACTCTTCCCTTGTAAACCAATACATACCTTTGTGAAAGTCAATAGTGTTGACGTCCTCACCCTCATGAGGACCGTAGATTGTTCATCTTTGATCCTTAGGACGATCTGTAAGATATAACGTATCCTGTTGGGGGGTGTTTCTAATAAAGTGAGGTTTACAGTTATCACGGTCACGGTTCTAACTCTTCGGTATCAGATCCCGATGACACCAAGGTAATGACTTTGTGGGAAGACTCGCAAGATGGACCGTGAGTCTACAGGGACATATAATTCTCTCAAGAGACGAGACCGGTACCCCTTCCGCTTGATAAAGTTTAGGACCCCTATAGGTTCTTAAGAAAAGAAATGAGGAAAGACCACCGGAGTTCCTCAAAGAAATGTGTGTACACGGTTAGTCAAATGTCGACTTTACGTTTACCTGGGAAGACAGTCAGAGGTCTTGAGACAGAGACACTACGAGGACGAACAGTCGTGAAACGGGACACGTAAGGTTGATAAACCGAAGAGACCCATGAGTTGAGGTAAAAGACTTGTGTCCTACAGACAGTCCGAGACAAACCCTAAAGGAAGGGATACGAGACCGGACCTTTGAGAGAGACTCGTCATTCGACCCCATGGACATCCCGAGTGAAATATAGGCGAAGGGAAGAAAATCCCTAGTGACAAGACGTGACGAATAACAGGTTACCAACTTTTGGTGAGAAAGTATATAAAACAGAAAAAAAAGTCAGTTCACTAAAAATTTGATCCGTTTTATATCCTTTGTCTCCAAAACTAGAAACTCGTCACCGATTACAGAATTCTATGTTACACGTCAATTTAGTCCCAAGTAGTAATTTGTATAAAGTTTATCAAAACCATTGAACTTTCTAGAAGGGGTTGAAACACAATCGTGATCAATCTGATAGTAACGAAAATAAAGTGACCTATCGACTGTTCTCCGAGTGTCATCCTCCTTACACAGTCGAGACGGTAAAAGAACACCAGCCATAAGCGGAATAATCATAATAAAAGTTAAACAGAATAAACATTTTTTGATAAAACAAAAATAATATCTTTTCACGTTAGTGTTTGTTTCCCTCCTATCGTCTTACTTGGAACTGGACGGGAAGTGAGTTGAAGTCGTCAGTTGAGTTTCGGTAGAGTAGAGACGAGGGTGGGTGAAGAGGTTCATGGGAAGGTCCGGGACCCAAGACTTTACTTAGGGTTCATAGTATAGTAAAGTAGATATTAATAAAGTCAGCACATAGTGATTTTTCTCTACTGTTTGGATCTGTCACACAACCTTTCCTGTCTGCAGTGAGACGTCTGTTTCCAGGTATATCAATTCCGATACCAGAAGGGTCACTAGTGTCTCAAACTCTCGACCTGTCGTTTCCGTCTCGTGGTTTCTTGACTACGGGAACTTGACACCACGACCTCTTCTGAGGACTCTCAGGGAACCTGACGTTCCTCTAGGTTGGTGAGGTAGAATTTCCTTTAGTTGGGACTTATGAGTAACCTTCCTGACTACAACTTTGACTTCGAGGTCATAAAACCAGTGGACTACACTTATCGACTAAGTGACCTTCTTTCAAGGACTACGACCCTTTCTAACTCCCGTCTTCCTCTTCTCCCGTAGTCTCCTACTCTACCGACCTACAGTAGTGACTACGTTACCTGTACTTAAACCTTTTGAAACCCTCCACCACTCCCTGTCTCTCCGGACCGCACGACGTCAGGTACCCTAGTGTATCTCAACCTGTGTTGACCCACTGACTTGTTGTTGTAGAGACTTTTGTTTTGGGGCGTCAAGGTAATGGAGTGGATTTTTTCATTGTCATTACAGTATTGTATATGTAGATCGAATTTTGAAAGGACTAATAAAGTTTGAAAAAAATACACGTTAATAAATAAACTCAGTCGTAGGTCTATGACAAGTATATAACATTTACCGATATACAGAAAATTCAGAGAATTAAATGTCCAAGGGACGAGGTAGAAAAAGGAGGAGGAGAATGAGAGAGACGTTGAATGTACAATTTCTTTGTATACAAACAGAACATCACAAACGGAACATCACAAACGGTGTGGACCTAAAAGGAACACGAATCAGCGAGTCAGTACAGGTCGACAAACACTGGGGTACCTGAAGTCAGAAGGTCCGAGGAGACAGGTACCCCTAAGAGATCCGTTCTTATAACGGACCCAACGGTACGGGAGGAGTTTCCCTAGAAGGGTTAGGTCCCTAGTGTGGGTCCAAAGGACGTAACGTCCACCTAAGAAATGGTAGACTCTGTGGTCCCTTCGAGGATCTAAAACGAATCGCCAGTCCATAGTAAATTATGTAAGGAGTCAAGGGATGTAAAGGGTATTTAACCCTTAATATACATCTCTAGACTTGTTTAAGTTCAAGTTATCAGAACGTCTTTGACGAAGTACCTATCACAGATTAAGATTGCCCTCCGTGTAAAACATTACGATTATCGGGACCTATTAGGGACGTACTTACTAAAGTAATTAAGTAATCCCTATACCATAATCAGATTAAGATAGTAAGAAAGTAAATAATTATAATCGATCTTATGTACATATTCCCGTTAGAAAAGAAGTACCAATATAAGATTAAGAGTGTACAGAAGAGATACATCATTTGACCCATAAAGATATTTCAATTATGAAATTGAAGTTGAGGAAAAGGGGTGCCCCATCTTTAACACATCCTATTTTCCTCTATTTACAAATTATGTACGATTCATCGAAGTCAACATAGGTTGAGAAATGTTGGGATACCTGGTATCGGACGGTCGGAGAAGACAGGCACCCTAAGAGGTCCGTACTTATGACCTTACCCAACGGTACGGGAGGAGGTCCCTTAACAGGGTTTACAAATTAAAAGGGAAATAAATAGTCGAGAGTTTTATTACTAAAGAGGGATGGTAAGAGGTTTTCATTGAGGGTTAAAAAACATAGTAATACTAGAGTACATAAATTTGTATAAACTACAAAGTTAATTTAACGTGAATAAGAACAATTACGAGTTAAACAGGGTAGAGACTTGTAACCCTCCGTTAAGTTCAACTAAGAATATTGACAAACCATGGAGAGGCCGTCAGGAACTATCGAAGGTACAATAGCCAAACTGTTCTCTAAAGTCCGAATACACTAAAACGATTTATCTTGGTTTGGGAGAAGTATCGCTACCATGGTAAAACGTAGTGGGATGTGGTGAGGGATTGTCATATACTCACGACCAAAGAGGTGTCAGAGTGGTTCTTCTCATAACTCAGTTTGAACTTAAAAACGTTTAGACTATCCACCCTTCACCTTAGAACTTTCTTACAATCAAAATTAAACGCAAATAGTGACACTCATTCTGACTAGTAGAAAAGTATACCAATCTTTGGTAAACGACACTCGACAGACATAGGACCAGACAAAACGTTTTTCGAGGACCATTAGATACCAAAGAAACGTTCTGATACAATTCGGTGCACAAGTGAAACATTTCAGTCCACCTAAAGTTGAATCTCTTCGGGTCTCGTCGTCGTAAAGTTACACTAAGGTCTCCCTTTGAGAAGACAGTCGTTCAGTAGGGGAACCTTGCAGGTGGTCCATCTCACCTGTAACAAAGTCGTACGAAGTCGGAGAACAGAGACCTGAGTGGGTTAACATAGACTGGAGTGGGGACGAGAGGTACGTCTTTCGGGAGGAACAGTCCCAAGAGGTCGGAGTCCGGACCTTTACGGGGTTTAGATTCAAGATTATCCGTCGACCCTCCGGAGTCTAATATGCGGTTAGATTCGGACTGATCTCTTACGGTTGATTTATTTTGGTTGTAAATCACCGGTAAACTGAAGAGTATAACCGTACCTAACGTGAAGAATATAAAGTGACCTCGTCTTGGGTCTTCCCTCCTACTCGATAACCGAAGGATCTACAGTGTCTATTATTCAAATCAACCCGTTTAGTTTACATAAATTGATCTTCTGTCTGACTTTTCTTTCACTTACCAGTCGGATTTTGGTGTACATCTGAAGCATTTAGGACACCTCTTTAATAACTCCAATATCCTGAAAATCTAAAACTAACACCTTTTAGACCCGTAAACTTATAAATTCAAAGGGTCACTTAAATCTACGTCCATAAAACTCTGGTCTGAAAACTTTGACACTGGATCTTCTGTTTTCCCCCTCTAAATTTCGTGGATTGCGACGACCCCAGTAGATTCGTGACGGTCCACATATCAGTAAGACACAACCGACGTAGGGACGACTCTCACTACATCGTTGTGTGGGAACAAGACTGACACCCGAGTAGATGTTGGAAGTCGGGTGTAAGGATGAGGGGAACAGTGAACGGACGTCCCTCGGTTGGATGTCTAGACTGCACTCCTGAGACGAGATAGTGTCGACAGAAAGAGTAGTATTTGGTTATATAACCGTAAGAGAAAATAAAAATACACATACTAAAACGAGTGATACCCAGTGAGGACTTTCGTCTCGAAGAGGTGAACGCCGAGACTACTTTTGACAAGAACCGCAATGTCTTTGTCTCCGAATGACAGTCGACTAGTGAGAGGAGCCCGTGGTTGTCCAGGTCTTCTTACAAGTCTTGTCGTTGAAGGACGAGGTTGGTAGACGAGATTAGGGTTGTCGCAGATGGGACGAGTCTCGAGGCGGGGGTGGGCCGGAAACAAGAGTAGAGGGTCCCGGTGGGTGCTGAAGTGAGAGAGGGTCCCGGGACCCCTCAGGGAGGGAAATGTCACGAAACTGAGGGGTGGTGGAGAACAGAAAGTTTAGGGAGAGGAGGAGGGACTAGAGGGAAGGGGAGGACCGAAACCCAGAGGTAACAGTTAGTGAGTTTAGATAGACGAAAAGACAAAAAAAGGGTGGACCGTCCTACCTCGATGACTCAAGGGTCACAGACGACCACCGTCTTAGACCAACTGTTTTCTGGGGAAAGACAGTAGGACGAGTCGCGTGCGGACTGGGTCTCCTCGGCCGACGTACGGTCTGGCGTCCCCCTTCCCCTCCCCCCTTTTGTCGGCGGGTGTTCCAATTTCGGTCTGCGAGGCAAGTGAGGTCCCTCACAGTGGGACACGACACAGAACCGTCGGTCGACCGAAAGGACCCACTACATCGTAACACTTAGGAGACTCGGTGTACGTAATCGTAGGTGTGGCGTAGCGGTCAGTTCCGTTTCTCGTCTTCCGTCCGATTTGATCTAATCTCGTTAGACGGAAGTGACCGTCAGGACCCGAGAATTATCGCGGTCGCTGACTGTCCAACGGGAAACTCGATAAATGGAGTTATCTGATCCCCGTCCGGGACTCGTCGACGAAAAGGAATGATTGGACAATAAATTCGGAGAGGAAATAAGGGAGATAGTTTGACCAGTAGCACAGGACGGTTAAAGCCAACGATGGCACTGACAAGATTAACAAGAGTAGGAGTAATAGAGTATAGGACCGGGGACTCTCCCAGACTAAAGACACAACAGAAGGGAGTCGGGGTGATCTCGCGAAGAAGGACCGAAAGAAGTGGAGTGAACGAGCGAGTCTTGGATACTCCTGTTAATCTAGGTCCGCGGGGAGGTGTCCAGAGTTGTTGGATCGAGGTGGTCTCTGGGCGGGAAGGGTCGTATGGGAGGAGAGCCGTACGACCGGGGTCGAACCAGGTCACAGGGTTCTGAAGTGGGAGTACGGACGGACGGTACGGGAGTGAACATGAGAAACGTTTAAGATGGAGAAAAATTTTACGTTTGGAGTTGGGAGCGACAAAGTTCGCCCGTCGACCCTACGTCACTCTTTCGTGACCCGTACCACAGTGTCCAGGGTCGAAAGGTCGAAACTCTGGTGAAGGACCGGTACACTGGAATCCGTCCCTTAACTATAAAAGACTTGACGTCACAATTATCTATTATTAGTATGAAATGTCCCAAAAACACGAAAGTTCGTCAAACAATTGGACTTAGACTGCTCCTTGTTTGTCCTTTACCAAAATAAAAGAGGTCGAGGATGGGAGGTGGTACAATATAGTGGAGAGGTAAGGACCGACAATTTGTTGTCCAAGTTTAATTGAATGTTCCTGTTCAGAGTGAAAGTTTAAAATTTTTTAGGGTAGGTTAAGTTTATGTGAAGGGACCACCATGTCACCATTTCTTAGACGGACGTTACGTCCTCTGCGTCCAAGCTGGGGACCCAGTCTTTCTAGGGGACCTTTTCCTTTACCGTTGGGTGAGGTCATAAGAACGGACCCTTTAGGGTGCCTCTCTCCTTGGACCGTCCGATGTCAGATTCCTCAACGTCTCAACCTCTGCTCACTCACTGATTTGTTGTTGTTAGGTTTATGTCTAGAGTTTCGAAGAGGGGGTGGGCGGAGAAGGGTGGTCGAGTCGAACTGAGTACCGAGTCCTTCGAAAAGTGAGGGATAAGGAGAAGGGGAGGAGAAAACGGACGAAGATCCAGAAGAGCTCAGTCCTGTCCTCCTTTCTCTTTGTCTTCCTTTCACCGTTTCAGAAAGTGAATGGACCGAGAGAGAATTCTGTAGGCACGGGAGACAGTGCTGTCTTCTGATTTCGGACCGAGAACACACCCCCCGGTTACACATCTAAGAAACTTCTAAGGAGTTCCCGGGGACTTTAAGTATCCGGAGATACCGTCCCCCATGTAATGGACGGTGGCCGAAGTCGTAGTGTATGGGGAGTAGAAAAATACACCTACAGAGAGGAACTGTTCTTCCGGAAAAGTAAAGTTCCCAAGGTAATCCTACCTTCCTCGGGTGAAAAGAAGGGGTCCTAGATCAACCGGGACTTTTCGGAACACAAAGAGACGGGACGGACGTGGTTCGTATGTGTGACCGTGGAGGTACAGCAGGGGACGTGGGGACGGGAACACCCACTGACGTTGGACCGGGGGTGGAAGTCTGAGAGGTTCGTTTTACGTCGAGTCAGTCTCGGTCGACCCTGTCCTCTGGGGCAGAGGGGAACAACGTCGTGGGGTTAGTAAGAGTCGAGTGTAGAGTACCTCGAATCCTCCCCCACCTCGTGTCTTGAATCGAGATCCAGTCGTTCCGTTATTGAGAAGAAGACAATACTGTGAAAGTCGGGAGAGAGAGAAGGTCGGAAGAGAAATGTTTCTGGTACCTACCCATTACCGACACTCCCTACTTTCTGGTCAAACCGTCGGAGAGTCGACCAGAACGTCCCTACACAGATTGTTGAGGTCACTTACTTTATGACGGCAAACGTCGTTGCATTTCCCTGGGTCTCTTATATCTTGAAAATCACCTTCTTCAGTCTCTTTCTGTTTTGTGATATATACACCTTAGATTTTTTACTGTACTTACATATAAGTTTTGTCTTTGGATAAGTTTTTATTTAAACACCAATTGTTTCCCCTCTCCCACTCACCCCCCTGTTTAATCCCTTTGTCCTAATTGTCTATGTCTGACGATATATATTTTATCTATTCGTAGTTCCTAAATGAAATATCGTATACCTTCATATGAGTAATAGAATATGTGTTATATGTGACGCAACCGGTCTTTTAAGTAAACCCAAAAGACATTGCACAATACTCCTTTGAGTTTGGTTAAAAAACTGGTTGGGACATATGGAACGTACTACCTCATACTAGACGTTTTCACGACTTGGCGATACGACATATGGACTTTGATTCTGCTATTCCATTTGGTTGAATGTGTTAAAAAATTTTACATTCAATAGTAGGTAACATGGCTCTAAACGTCCGGAGTCCTCTTCGGGGAAACTTATAGGTAGAATACATCTGGTTTCGCTTATTACAGTTTTAGAGATATGTCTGTGGCCGTATTATGTGTGAGGTCGCCAGTAGCACTATACGCACACGAGAGTCTTACCATTTTTGCCATATATGTATACTTCGCACGCCTACGACCACGAGACAGTCGAGCCCCGTCCCAAACAATACATACGTGACGTTTTGCTCTAGATAATATACGGTAGAAAAAGTTGATATATATACGTACCCCGAAGGGTCCACCGAGTCACCATTTTTCTTAAATGGTCGGTTACGTCCGTAGTGTCCTCTGTACCCAAGCTAGAGACCCAGCCTGTCTAGGGGACCTCCCCCTTTACCGTTGGGTGAAGTCATAAGAACGGACCTCTTAGGGTACCTGTCTCTTCGAACCACCCGATGTCAGGTACCCCAACGTTTCTCGACCTGTGTTGACTCGCGTGTGTGTACCTATATATACGTGACTTAAAAATTAATCTTCCATTTGAAGAACTCTCGTTCATCAAAAAAGAGATAAACGGCATTGTAGTCTTTACCCCACCCCGTATAGTACTACCAAATTATAACAACTAAGTAAATAAGAGTGAAAAAGAACAAACTAGAAGTTATCATAAGCTAACTCTTAATATAAAAGGAAGACACTAAAAGGATAACAAAACACCCGTGTCAAACGATATCGTTCCTTCAATATTTGAACGACTCACATTCACAGTTTCTTTAACGAAGAAACGGTAGAGGACGAGTCTGATTAATTTCTCGTTTCCACTTAGTTTTCCTTACCTGTGGCCAACGTCCTTTTTCCACTCAGGAGTACTCAAATAACCTATCTTATATCTCAATCCAGTAATCATTATAAGACTTCTTATCAAATTCAGAACCTCTCAGAATAGGTCCTATAGTCTGATCAACTTCTATCCTTGACATTCGGTTCTCGTCGTTCAGATCTAGCCACAGACAGACACAAATATGATGTCGGTATTATGTTTCGGCATCTCCGACACTCCGCGACTTGTAATGACCACGAGGTGGAGTCGATTCACGGGTCCTTACATCAGGGAACGTTTGAACGTCGGGACCGGACCACTGGTGGAGTGATACCGGGAGGACTATATTGAGTCGTACATTAAATGTGTCTGTGTTGGTGGGTGGGTGGGTGTATGTAACACAATCTGTATTCATTTACTGTAGGTACACTACACTCATACAATCGTTACAAGTAGAGATGAACCCTAATAGCCATTAAGAATAATAATGTAGATACAGTCCTTAACTCCGGTGTCTTCTCTCAATACTAAAGAGTTTAAAAGTTTCTATTAGACGGAACGGAAAATCTTTATCTTTTAAGGGGTCCATTTTGAACATATACGGTCATCCAATTAAAGGGAGCCGTGTCTTTACGACTCAACTCGAGAATACAACAAAACCTGAGGTACTTTATGTGTCTTCACCTCGTCAGTGCAGTACAAACGATAAATGGACGATGGTTCCTGTTACTGGTGGGTGGACCCTCCTATAACGTGTATCTTTTTATATTGAAAATAAAGAAAGAGTTTTGAACCCTCCATCCTCCTCTTTAATTTTCTTTACACCTTACGTTCGTTTACCCTCATTAATATACACGTTTGCACATCAATGTGTAAGAAACTCCCATAAAGTAAAAACGGGAACGTTTAATACAAGACCTTAGTGTGTCCTACTAACCGTATATGGGATCTAGATATGGAATTGACTGAGTAACTAAAACCACAAGGAGTTTCTTTTCTGGGTCCTCTCTCTCCCCTCACCATATAACCCTTACTCCCAACGGAAACATTGTCGTTAAGAGGTTTTTAAGAACAATTCGGGTTTGAGAGACGGGAGAAAAGATACCCAATCTTTACAAACAGAAATTACGGTTTTATTTAAATAAGAAACCGTAAATTCTCTTTATGGGTTCATTGAATTAGAGTTACACAATTTAGTTAAAGTTAAAGACCCTTCACTTCCTCATACATACACACACACACTCACACATATTTGGGGAAAGGTTCAGAGAACCTAACATAACTGTGGTAACAATAAAGAACTCTTATCTAAAAAGGATTCAGCGGGTGAGTATAAAACTTTGAACGGTCCTAAACTTTATTAAACCACGATTTTAATAGGAACCTCTTTTTCAAGATGTGTGGTTTGCAAGTGGGGTTTTTTCCTGAGATTTTACGTTTACAAACCAACAAGGACGGTCCTTAGTTCCAATCTCTTCTTCTCTAACGTAGGAACGGGTTCAATCCCTCCGTTTTTTTAGACGACAATAGAGTGTCGTGAGGTAGTGGTGACACCGAACCTGCGCACAAGTAGTGCGACGACACCACGAGTGAATGGAGTGAAGACCGTAAGACTAAAAACGTTCCCGTCAGTACAGACTGAGAAAACTTTGGGGTACCTGACATCGGGTGGTCCGAGCCCTACAAGGTCCGTTCTTATAACCTCACCCAACGGTAAAGGTAGAGGCCCCCCCTAGAAGGGCTGGGTCCCTAACTGGGTACAGAGGACGGAACCGTCCAACTAAGAAATGGTGACTCGGTGGACCCTTCGGGTTCGAGGGAAACTCTTATTCGTTTCCGTCTTCACTTAGATACTACAGGTGTAGGTGACTTCCCGACCCAACGTACGTATCCTACCCGTTTACGTCTCACTTATTTACTCGGGATGAAAATCGCTTCGTAGAAAACGATGAAAAATTCCATCAAAAACAGTAGATCTTTTGCGTGTGCAAATTCCTTTTTACAACTATGTAGTGTTCTGATAGATACATATATTTTGTCATGACCGTGGTATTGAGGTACCTGCTAATAGTAATGAGACTAATCCCAATCTCTTTAACCACTGAATTAAAAGAAAGTAAAAATTGACATTCTACCGATTCAATAAAACCTTTCACCATTACCAAACAGATTCTTTGAAGTCAATGGACCCGATGTTTCGGACAAGTAGAGTGTCGTGGTGTAGCTGGTGTGTGTATTTATACTTGTTTAAACTGTCGGATCTTCTAAACTAACGTTTACACCTGGAGTAGTAGATCGGAGTTATTAAACACAAGGGAGAAAGACTTTTTCAGGGTGAGATCGTGGGAAGAGATGGTGGGAGTAAGAAAGAGTTGGGTAGTAGGGGGTACGTATAAAGGAGAGTAATAAGTGTTCTCTTTGAGACATAAGAAAGGTTAACCGAAATGGACAGGGAGAACGACCTCTTCCGTCACCGTGGGGTGAGGTCATGAGAACGGACCTTTTAGGGTACCTACCTCCTCGGACCATCCGACGTCAGGTACCCCAGCGACTCCCAACCTGTGCTGACTCGCTGAAGTGAAAGTGAAAAGTGAAAGTACGTAACCTCTTCCTTTACCGTTGGGTGAGGTCGCAAGAACGGACCTCTTAGGGTCCCTGTCCCCTCGGACCATCCGACGGCAGATACCCCAGTGTGTCTCAGTTGTTTGGAAAATTTGACCAAAAGCATAGTCGGAGTGAGATGGACCGACTTCCCCGAAGACCTCCCGTCCCTAATTCGCGAAATGAAGGTCGTAAAGTAAGCCGTGTCCCGTCTAAGAGTCAGTTGACACCCACTCTCTACAATTCTACTTGAAGGAGGGTCCCAACCCGTTCCTAAGTTACTCTACTCTGAATACTCTAACTCACAGTTTACCGTTCCACGAAAGACCTACAATCCATCAAGACCGTTTTACCTTATTACATTCAATAACGTGACACGAGTCCAAATTCATCTTCAAACGCCGTCGTATACAAACAATGTTACATACTTCCCACAACCCTTTCCTGACTTAGAAATGACCAGTGAAAGACAATCGGTTCATTTGAAAAGTACATAAGAATAATTAAGGAGGTCGTGAGGACATCCATCTACAATTATGGAGGTAAAATGTCTACTCCTTTGACTTCGAGTCCTTCTGGTTCTATAAACTGTTAAGTGTGTCGATCATGCTCCATCTCGGTTCTAAAACAGGGTCAGACAGACAGAAGTCTTGGGTTCCAACGGGGGATGTCCTACGACGAAAACGTCTCCTTTCTTAGAACCCAGTATCTAACGTTAGTGTGGAGGTAGGGAGGTGTCTGGACCCTTACCCCACACCTTACCTCTTAACGGATTCCGTACGTAGAGTCGTCACCGTCTCGACTCCTACCAGGTCCTGAGACGTGTTAACAACTGATCTTCAGGTCTTCGGTCTGTCCACGATAGAGAAGACGTGTCGTTTTCCTTTTCTATAAGGGTGTTGCAGTCAGTCATTTACGTGACCTTAACCTCAGACTGTCAAGTAACATAGAAAGTTTGAGAACTAAAAAAAAAAGGTCGTTTAATTCCTTGTGTCCTTAAAAATTTCCCTACCAATTTCTTTCAGTCATAATATATAGGTCCTTCCCCTTCTACCCTTGATCTCACATACAGTTTTGTCACTAGACATAATAGTGACACACAAATCTTTTATGAAGTGTTTGATCTTTTAATCTTTAAATATAGATAATATTTTGACATAAAACATAGCATACATTAAATAACAAGTTTAGTACGATCTCGATTTAGAACTGAGATTATATTTATGGATAAAATAATCAAACAGGGTTAGAAAGATTATATGTTGGACGTCATTCAGACACGTCACAAAACGCCCCTAAGTCCTAATATTGTTGTCCTACTTCGTTCAAACTTAGAGTGTACTTTCCGTGGACCGACAGTGGACTTGTGTAATACGTAAAATTATCAATTATTTCCTGATTGAAGGAAATGAGTCCAACGAGGTAGTCAGTACTCCGTTGTGTGTGTGTGTGTGGGTGGGGACCCTTTGAGGATACTTAAAAAATTCCACAACGAATTGACAATTAAACAAACTTTTCGGGAAGGTCTGTGGGAATTGCCCCTTAATTGAACGAAAGAGCAGACGCATGAGTATCTAGAAACGTGCCGGAAGAGACCATCAAGGAAAAGTGTGATACGATACCAATTTACGGAGATGACTGTCCGGTTCTTTATTCGTTCTCATCTTTGACACAGAATTTACAGAGTCAGAAGAGTCTTGGATGGAGTTACGATTCACCTGTTGTCTACGAGGTATTTGTAACTTATTCTGGTTTGTCTTTACAAACAACGTGCATGTGGGAGTACTATGGTGATCTCCCGTTACATTGGTTCTCTTGATACGTGGTGCTTGCGTCACGGTACTACCGATTCTTTTCGTCGAAAAATTTTTTGCATATAATAAAGGGTCTACAAGAAGCATAAAAAACGGTACAGAAAATCAGTTAGGACATAAATCCAACCTCCTTTGTAAGGTGTTTAAATCTTTCTTGCGACCTTTGTCTCCGATTCACGGTCTCACGTCTCTGACCCCTAATGTCGAGGGACTGGACCCTCTCTTCTACGATGGTTGATGGTCACACTGACCTCTACGAGAAGGAAGGAGAGTCTATACTTCGGCAACAAATTATAATCTCGACCTAGAGAAGCGTAAAATTTTACGAACTAGGAGGTGTAATTGGAGTCACATTTCAAGTCGTAGTAACGTAAGTTCTCCTTTGACTCCCTGTTTACCTCCCGTTGGAAGTCAGATTATTTATGAAGGACGGACAAATAAAGACTCCGTGTCGGCGAGATGTCGACCAAAACGAAGACAAATCTATAGTTTGGTATCCACCCCGTTCAAAGAGCACTTTGTGGAGAAGACACCTTACACTTATTTGAAGTCTCGTTTCAGGCGAGCCACCAACGACGATGTTCCGGTCTACTACGAAGGACGTCCTTCGTGACGACGGGGAGGGCCGAAGTCCATTCGAGAGGTGGATAAAGGGAGGGGAGAAGGCCGAAGTCCATTCGAGAGGTGGATAAAGGAAGGCACCGAGGGACGCGAGGGGACTATGGAGGGGAGTGTAGATGGAGCACGACATAAATACACTCATGTTCGGAAACGAGGGGAGGATGTGGTCTTAAGGAGGTCCTAGTATCATCCAAACAAGTAGGAGTATTCGGTTTCCCATAGATAATCATAACATGTATATCAACGTAATTTTTTTATTTTTTATAACATGTATATCAACCACAAGCCATTTCAAATTAATTTGACTTACCCTAACTCAAGCACAAGGTTATTGATACTTAGACTTCGGACAAAAAAGTCGGACAAGGGTGAAAGAGAAGTGTGTCGACTAAATCGTCATCGTGAATAGTCAAAATTTAAACCTTTCTAAAAACCAACTAATTTTTTGAATCGTATTTGTAAATCTCGGTTATGGTGTCAAATCGATTGTCTATGTCTGAATAAATTAGGTTGATTAATGGGAGTAGATATACACATCTTCACCCCACACTTGTTTGTACAAAAGAACTTTTGTCTAATTATTGATTACAGGAAAAATAACGAAAAGGGACAGGCACTTCGGATCCTAAACTTACTAGACAGATAGATTGAAGTAGATGTATGTTCAAAGAGTAATCATAGAGAGATTACTCAAGTTTTGTGTTCATTAACCGTTGTCAACTTATTGACTACAATATTATGGCTGAACTATCTTAGGACCGGGTTCAGTAAACAAACAAAAATACTTTTTGTGAATAATTCACGGGCAACCCATAGTGGAAGAGAAGAACTCCTATTACCACTTTTTCTCTCTTTTGTTGGGACGGGTACACCACGAATATAAGATCGCCCCGATCTTTGTCTGTCAACTACCAATAGTTCTAGTTCATTTAGACCCGTCGTCATAAACTATTATTTACATACTACTACATCTGAAAATTTTTAAATTTTATCGAACACCAAAGTGACAAAGGACACAGATCTCTTGAAGAAACGGGTCCCTTGAACACGTGGTTTATGTGACTCAAAGGAATTCGTCAGACCAGTGTAAAAGGACTGAGATAGCCAAAGGATAGTGTTACATTTTTTTATAGTGTTTGAATCTCCACATTCTGTTGTGGGTAGATGTTTGAGTGTCAAGACCTCCCGTCTCCAGGTCCGACCGAACCGACGTAAAGGACCAACCGACCCGACAGAAGAATCCCAGACCGTTCCGACTCCAGTCCACAGTCGGGACACACCTCCGAGACCCCTCCAGGGTGAAAATTTGATTAAGTTCGATAACCGTCTTAGGTCGAGAAACGTCAACATCCAGACTCCAGTGACAAAGGACCGACCGTCAGTGACACCGGAGAGAGTGTCGACGAATTCCTGCGAATGTAAGGAGGAGTACCAGAGGAATCAGTGTCGGTCGTTTCCGCGCGGCGTAGGACGAGTGCGAAACTTGGAGATGTTGAAAGCGACGACGAGTCTCTTTCGGGAGCCGAAAAACCTCGGTCACACTAATCTACCCCAGGTGGACCTTTTGGTGACAGAATTCCAGTCGACACGATGTGATTGTGTCAGAATCCTCTCTCTGTCGGAGTATAAGTGTCCCCGACCCTAATCCCACCCTGTAAATCCCCCTCGTAAAGTGTTTCGGATGGATGAGATGACTGGTCACCCCTAAAGACGAAGTTCATTAGTCAGAAAGTCTCTGGAAACAACGGTCTGTCCTTCTAAAGTCTGGACACGGTGCTATTCCAAAAATCTTAGTATATCCTAATAAAATAATTTAGTTTCCTTTCAGAAAATCTACACGTACAACTTTAAAATAGCTTTGGGAAAATTCTAAAGAAAACCAGGGAAAAAGAAGTACGGGAAAGGAATCTTTTATAGATAAATCCTTTGACTGTCCAATTAGTGTCTAAGTTACTTATGGAAGTTCAGTTTCTATATAATTACGCAACAGTAAATGTCTTTAGAAAAATACGGATCAGGAGGTTTCATATAATTATTTATTATGTTAAAAGAAAACAGGTAAAACCTAGATGGTAAGTAATTTAAAATCATAAAGTCATAAAGTAGTTGTCTTATCTTTATACCACTCGACCACAACATTATCCCTTTTTTTGAAACATAAGATTATCTTTAATCAGTGATTTCCCTACAACGGAAATTCGAATATAATATGTATTACCGGATAGAGACCGTTGGGACGAAGGGTCCATTACTTGTAATTCAATTTTATGAGATCAAATCGAGTGTTCTTTCGAGGACTGGTCCGAGTGGACACTTACTGACGTCCCTCCCTTTTTACTTGTGAAGGGGCGGACTTCGACTACCATGGGTCCTTTACAAACTCAAATGCGAGAGGAGAAAATCATTATTTCCTCGGACTTAAGATTGAGTCCGTTCTACCAAGAAACCCTGTGCTCAGGTGGTAGAAGAGCCAGACGACCGAAAGGTTTATTTCAGTGACAAGGAACTGGGTTGTAGAGTAGAAAATTGAATGACCGGACAGTAGACTACTCGTCATACTTGAACCTGAGTCATTGTTATAGACTTTCCCGTTCTACTACTATTATCAAGTATATTTAAAACACGTCGTAAAAAATGAAGTTACCTCAACTTCACATTTCCTTGAAAATCGAAACAAATTTGCAAGACTAGACAACTGATAAATACCACTGTCAAGTTAAAAGTGATTCATTACTAGTGAATTTTGAGAAAAAGAGGTGAAGTGGTGTATTCTCCTTATTGTTACCAACAACACCAACGTCACTTTAGTAAAGAATACGATCGTCTCGTCCTTTTACATACTAAAATCCAAAGTCTTTGTAAATAGGAACTGTCTACGTAATACCTGTTTACTCAGTTTGGAAGTTTTATGTTGAGTAATTTACATTTAAATCAATTTGTAAAAACATAATTGGATGTATAACACCGAGTCGACCATTTCTTAGGCGGACGTTACGTCTGGACCCAAACTAGGGACCAAATCCTTCTAGGGGACCTCTTCCCTTTCCGATGGGTGAGGTCATGAAACCGGACCTCTTAAGGTACCTGACATATCAGGTACCCCAACGTTTCTCTGTGTCGACTCGTTGAAGGTAATGTAATGTAATGAATAAAAGGAATCCCCAAAAGTTTTGATTCGATTATTACGTTTGTGGAGATGAGACTTTTACTATGGATAGGTTTACATAATATGATCCAGATAGTGGTGGATGAAATTTTAGTGAACCTCATTGAACAAATTTTACTCCTAAGGACACCGGTAGAGTGTCAATGTTATCGATCCTGAATATAGTGACGTTCATTACTGTCGTTGAATTGTTGTTTGTTTGTTTTCGTGGTGTGTGTGTGTCGACAAAGAATTCTCTTTGTTTTCAATTACTCGGTTTCCTTAATTCACCGAGTAGTCACAGTAATTTGTGAACCAAGGTAAAAGAGGAAGGAGAGGCGGGAGGTACCACAGTCGAAGTAAGACGTCTCACCATAGGGATTGAGGGACCCTTGAACGAGGGATATGGTGTAGAACCTTCTCTCCTCCAACAAGGACGTTCAACAGATGCATTCCTGTACAGGAGGGGATTTTCAAGAGTCTTGTGTGAAGAAGTGGAGAGTAATCCAGTACCCGGGTAAGGGTTCGGTTTATGGCACTACCTCTTCACCTCGACACGACTACTCGAGACTCGTTACGCAGGTGGGCGTACTGGTCTGTAACTCTGTGCCAGAGGAGTTCGTGCGACCCACCCCTCCCCTTGACACGTAAATGGTTTTCTGCCCTTTTATCTATGACCCCTCTGAGGTGTTGTGGATGAGATGAAGGTTCTAACTTGTCCGTGTGTCCACCATGTGAATGTTTTTAAGATCTCTCAAATTAAGTCTTAAAAAATGTCTTTAACTGATGTACAACTGATGTCGTACTTCCGGATGGAAAGGGAACAAGGGTGGACTCCTAAAACGTTAAACTGTCAGAATTAGAGACCCACTTTAGACTTTCGGACGTAAAATTTTTGGATGGTTCTCTCATCCGACGTGTGTTTTCAAACTCCTTGTACCGTGATGTACCATTTGAAGGCCTCTATCAAAGTATGAAAATATAGGATTCGTGGGTTCAGACTATACAATGGACGACTTATTATTCACTAGTCATTGTGACCGATTGACCACTGACTTAATAGTTAAAATAGTTGGTCTATTTCCATCAGTTCATTGACTCGTCCTGGACTACTCCGGAAGGGTCTTATTCGGGGGTGGTTCAGGAACCCGATGGAAACAGACGTCTTTTTAAAATCAGTTTCTTATTTAACTCAGTCTCTTCACTCTTCTACGTCTTTCTTTCCTTTTGTTAGTTCGTTTTTTATTATTATTAAGAAATCGGTAATTTGTTTCGGTTCCTGGAAATCAAGAAACACTTCCTGGTGTCTATTATGAGACTCGGTATAGGAAACTCGACAAAACGTCTGTGACTTTGGGGGTGGTCCACCTTCTTCAAGTGACATGCGATGGTATTCGTGCATCTGGGGTCTGGTCAACTTTGGTCTTCCAACTACTACGACTGAGGGTTAATGTAGTGGTAGGTGGTTAGTCTGTTTACAAGTGCTTGACTAGTGTGTGGGTTTTGGGGAGAGGGAGTGGGACAGAAATACTTGGAAAAGGACTTTCGAAAGTCCCTCATACCCGGAAAATTCGTGATCGACGGACCTAAGGAACGAACCACGTGTCGTTCTTTCGATAAGAAGAGATGAAGTGGGTTTTAAGAGACTCTAAATTAGGTCGTGACCATATGTCTCCGGCTCAAGGTCGTTATCAGTCCTTCCGGAGGATTTTAATTTGGAAAGGTACCGCGTCAAAGATGTCACCCTCTATCGACTCCCGTAACTGTCAGTAGGACGGAAAAGACCCGAATATCGGACCACAGGGTAGACGTCACTGTCTGTTCTCTTATGTTGGAAGATTATCTTGGTGGCGTTTCGTAGGTTTTAGTAGGAATGTTTACCCAAAGGTTTTCTCCAAACATTAGTCGTATTTGTGTTTTCGTATACTCATAATTGTATCAGTTCCTTGGAGAAAGTAGAACTTAAAAAATGGTTGTACAACGAAAAAAAAGGGGTTTACCTCCGAAATCACGGTAAATCGTAAGACAGTGTTTCGTTTCGAGAACGTACCACTTTTCTTCCCCGTCTAGATTCTTTGTTACCAAGTACTAGTAGTCTTATCTAATCGTGTCTGGGAGTTTGGTCTTCGAGGAACTGTAAGACCTTCCACAGGAGTACGATCGTTAGGGTAGTACCCGGGGTGATAGGGTAACGGTTATTTCACTGAGCTGAAGTCGAAAGACACTTTTTTTGTACTGTCTTTATCCCAATAAGGGTCCTTCCAAATTACGGAGCGGAAACTAAAACCTCCTTTAAATGGTACACTTACGTAGGGGGCTTTCGATTATGGAAGTGGTTTGACTGTCACCGAATCGTAAGCACAATCGTCATCACCGAGTCAACACAGACTGAGAAACACTGGGGCACCTGACATCGGATGATCCAAGGAGACAGGTACCTTAAAGGATCCGTTCTTATGACCTTACTCAACAATAAAGGAAGAGGTCCCCTAGAAGGGTTTGGTCCCTAGTTTGGGTCCAGAGAACGTAACGTCCGTCTAAGAAATGGTGGACTCGGTGACCTTAGGGTTAATGTATAAGTGGACGGGAAGTCTTTATTTGACATTATGGACTACATAAATTTATTACATTCTAAACGAGTTTAGAAAGCTCTTATAGGAGACAAAGAGAGGACTAGTTTTGTATTGACATTGTATTATTGTAAACGTCTCGGAGTTTTTCGTCCCAGAGTCACTTTGTAATTTGTAAGTAGGTAATTTTTAACAAACAACTTGGACACCCGGTCGTCAAAAGTTTTCCGACCCTAGGAGACATTGACAGGAGTTTTTGTTGATCTCCGTTCTCTTTAACAATCGGTTGCTACGACTTGGACCTAACGGTAGAATTATTTCCTACTAATTAAGTCATAGACGTCATCCTTTACCGGACAATCCTACAGTTCGTTCTCCCTCCACCATCCATTCGGGAGCCATCGGTAGGAAATAGTACCGATTTGGATACGTAAATGTTTTAGGATCACACACACACGTCTCTTCCGTTACCGTGGGGTGAGGTCATGAGAACGGACCTTTTAGGGTACCTGCCTCCTCGGACCTTCCGACGTCAGGTACCCCAGCGACTCCAACCTGTGTTGACTCGTTGAAGTGAAAGTGAAAAGTGAAAGTACGTAACCTCTTCCTTTACCGTTGGGTGAGGTCACAAGAACGGACCTTTTAGGGTCCCTGCCCCCTCGGACCACCCGACGACAGATACCCCAGCGTGTCTCAGTCTGTGCTGACTTCACTGAATCGTCGACGTCGTCACACACACACACACAATCAGCGACTTAGCACAGACTGAAGAAACGTTGGGGTACCTGACATCGGACGGTCCGAGGAGACAGGTATTCACCATGTATCATTGTCCTGTAGTTTCCCTTATTTTACGTGGAGACAGGGACGGTCTTTATAAAAAACTCGTTGATAAGAAACACGAAACACCCCTTATTTCTCTACTTAGACGTGTCAAATGACCCACTGAGGAAGTAAAGGGGTCCATATTTTACCCCTGTTCGACGATAAGACACCGTTATAATTTTCACCCAAGGATTCTTCTTATATACTTGGTCAGGAACCTTTCACAAATCGTCTAAGAAACCATAGGTCACTCTCGAGTAATTAACCTAAACAATTTTACGAAGTATTAAGTTTTCCGTGAAAACATGTAAAGGAGTAAAACGAAGTGTTGTGGTTCCGCTCCTGGTCCTTTGTTTGATTTCCTGTCTCCCTAAAACGGTACTGGTGTCTTATCCATTTTTATCCTTTTTGGTCTTGATTCTCGGTTGAAAGTGTTCAGGATTGAGAAAGGTCATAAAACTCAACTTTATATCTCCGTAGAAAAGATTAAGGTTTGTTATTTCAGGTACGTAAACATTTCCAATGATATTAAAGGTTTTTAGAATCTTAATTCTGTTCTATAAAATGAACTAATCCTAACACAGAAGTATTGACTTTGTCGTACAAATTGGTCGTCCCTAAGTTGGTTAATTGATCAAACTCCTAGTTGATTCTTTTTTTAACACCCAAGTATACACACGTTCGACTTATATATTCTTTACACAAATCGATTTTACTCTCTTTTTGGTGTATGTCTATTAAGTTCGACCACATAGTCGAGGAGTCAAAGTCTTTGTAAGGTCTAAGGAAGACAGACAGGTAATGTGAGGGGTCTCCGGAAATTGTAAGTAGGAGTACTAACGTCTGAGTACCAGTATTCTAATATCGTGGTGTAGGTGTGTATCATGGGAGTAAGCTCGCCCTGTTTCCATCGTTTTTGAAGGGGATTTGGTAGGTCGACTGTGGAGTAACCAGTCTTAATACAGTCAACGGGTGGAAATCGACGTTCCTTCAGGTTTTTTCTTTGGGGAGAATTGACACGTCTAAGGGTTGGTGCAATTTGGGTCCAAGACGGTCGTTCTATTTTCCTTTCTTCCTTGTCGTCACAGACGGTAAGACTGAACAAAAGTACGGAAACTGTTGGTTTCCTGTATGTCTCAAAGACAATTGAATCTAAGTACTTTTGAAGTTTATCCACTTAGTGGTCACCTTACGAAAATGACACGGTAAATAACAAAATAACCCTAAACAATAAAACAGAGGACACCCACCTTTTGTATATGTTAACCCTAATTCTAAATTTTCCCCATATTTATGTCCATGGGTCCACAGCAATACAGAAACCTTTGTAGATTCCTCCCGTAGGTTTTGGTTAAACTTTTGTATGTGCCTAAAGTCGAAAATAAGGTAATTGTAAAAAAGGAGGTGTCGTTGTCTGATTCCGGTAAAGGTGTGTCGTGACCCGATTTTGTTCTACGTCAGTTTACATCAAACAGAGTAGATGAAGACGCTTTTACGTTTAAAGACACTTTTATCATTTCTTTTCTTGGGTTGTTGGTGGAGGCTTTCTTTGATACATCAGAAAATCCAAATCGGAAAGTCTCGAGTAAATTTAGACAGGTAATCAAACCTCTACAAACGAACGTATATAAGACTACTTCCTTTACTTACCACCACCCCCAAATCAACAATTAAGTACAGACTGTGCACGTTGGGGTACCTGACATCGGGCGGTCCGAGGAGACAGGTACCCTAAAGGGTCCGTTTTTATGACCTCACCCAACGGTAAAGGAGGAAGTCCCCTACAAGGATTAGGTCCCTACCTTGGGTCCAGAATACGTAACGTCTAAGAAGTGGGGACTCGGTGGTCCCTTTGGGGTTCTATATTATTTCGATTAATTATTTCCACGGTGCTTAAACCCTCGACCGATAAGAAAATTTCAAGTATACACTGGGATCTCGACACGACAGGTTATACCACCGGTGATCAGGGTAAGCCAATGAGTTTATATTCAATTGATTTACTGGTGTTAAATTTTAAGTCAAGGAGCCAGTGTTATTAGGGTAAAGTTCATGAGTCATCGGTGTACACCGGTTACCGATGTATGTCTTGTTATGTCTATCTCTTGTAAAGGTGGTGTCGTCCTTCAAGATAACCTGACACGATCTTTTAGATCTGCAAATTCTTCGTTATGGTCTGTTTTGTTAGATTTACTCAAGTCGAGTTATTTCTTCTACACTTACAAGAAAAGTCAAGTCAAGACAAGTCAGTGAGTCAACACAGACTAAGAAACTCTGGGGTACTTGACGTCGTACGTTCCGGAGGGACAGGTAGTGGTTGAGGACCTCAGGTGGGTTTGGGTACAGGTTGCTCAGCTACTACGGTAGGTCGGTAGAGTAGGAGACAGTAGGGGAAGAGGAGGACGGGAGTTAGAAAGGGTCGTAGTCCCAGCAAAGGTTCTTACCTTAAAATGAGTTGGTATTTTTTTCTTACTTTATTTGGACCTCTTCCTTTACCGTTGGGTGAGGTCATAAGAACGGACCTTTTCAGGTACCTGTCTCATCGCACCGTCTGTCATCAGGTACCCCAATGTACTGACTAGTGTGCACGTACTCCCGTCTCCCTCTACCCGACCATCGTTATTTGACCATCTTGACTTTTTTTTTTTTTCTTTATTCCGGTAGACGTCGTTGTTACTAGTTGGATCTCTAATAGTATGATTCACTTCATTCAGTCTTTCTGTTTATATACTATGGTGAGTATACACCTTATAATTTTTCAATAAGTTTACTTGAATAAATGTTTTGTTTTTATCTGGGTATCTGTATCCTTTGTTTGAAACAACAAGTAAGCGAGTCAATGCAGGTTGGGAAACGTTGGGGTACCTGACGTCGTGTGGTCCGGAGCCCCAGGTAGTGGTTGAGGGCCTCGAACGAGTTTGAGCACAGGTACTTCATCCACTACGGTAGGTTGGTAGAGTAGGAGACGACAGGGGAAGAGGGGGGCGGAAGTTAGAAAGGGTCGTAGTCCCAGAAAAGATTACTCAGTAGAGAAGCGTAGTCCACCGGTTTCATAACGTCGAAGTCGAAGTCGTAGTCAGAAAGATTTCTTATAAGCCCTGACTAAAGGAAACCCTAACCGACCAAACTAGAGAGACCTCTAGTTCCCTGAGAGTTCTCTGAAGAGGTAATGTCGAGTTTTCGTAGTTAACAAGTCACGATCTGAAGAAATACCAGGTTGACAGTGTAGGTATGTACTGATGACCTTTTTTGTATCGAAACTGACCTGTCTGGAAACAACCGTTTCATTACTAAGACGAAGAATTATACGAGAGATCCTAACAGTATCGAAAAGAAGGTTCCTCGTTCACAGAAAATTAAAGTGCCGACGTCAGTGGTAGACGTCACTAAACCCTCAGGTTCTTTTATTTCAGACGGTGACAAACGTAATAAAGGGGTAGATAAACGGTACTTCACTACCCTGACCTACGGTACTAGAAGCAAAAAACTTACAACTCGAAATTTGGTCGGAAAAGTGAGAGGAGAAAGTGATAGTAGTTCTCCGAGAAATCAAAGAAAAAAGAAAGACGGTATTCCCACCACAGTAGACGGAATAGACTTCAACAACTATAAAGAGGAACGTTAGAACTAAGGTCGAACACAAAGTAGGTCGGGTCGTAAAGAGTACTACATGAGCCTTATATTCAATTTATTCGTCTACCTGTTATATGTCGGAACTACATGAGGAAAGAGTTAAACCTTGGTAGACAACAAGGTACAGACCAAGATTGACGACGAAGAACTGGACGTATGTCTAAGGAGTCCTCCGTCCATTCCACCAGGCCATAAGGGTAGAGAATTTTTTAAAAGGTGTCAAATAACACTAGGTGTGTCAGTTTCAGAAACTACATCAGTTATTTCGTCTACAAAAAGACTTTAGGAGAAGGAAAAAGATACTCGGTTCCCTACAACCGTTAAGTTAGAAACCAAGGAGACGGAAAAGATTTAGGTGGAACTTGTAGATCCTTCAAGAGTTAAGTGCATGACAACTTCGGAGTGAACCTCTTAAAACTCGTAATGAAACGATCGTACACTTTATTCACGTTGACACTTCATCAAACTTGTAAGAAACCGTAACGGAAGGAAACCCTAACCTTACTTTTGACTGGAAAAGGTCAAGACACCGGTGACGACTCAAAAGGTATAAACGACCGTATTACTCACGTCGTGAACGTGTCGTAGTAGAAAATCCTAAACTTTATCGAGTCGACCTTAAGGTAGTCGAGACGATCGAAACAAGCGTCACTACGAAGGATTCCAGGTGAACTAAAACGTGAGGTTCTACAGAACGATATCCACTCCCTAGTGTGGTAGCACCAATAGACCCAGTAGTGCAAGAGAAAAACACATCAAGAAGACACATAAGAACGGTGGAGAAGAATTATAGAAGACGAAGACAATCCAGGTATGACAAAAACAGGAAATAACACGGGTAGAAACATACTTTATAAGGGAAGCATAGAGATTAAAAGAACTTCTCCAGAGACCAGAAAGGGTAAGATAACAAAAGAGATAAAGAAACGTGACAAGTGAATCCTTCCGAAAGAACAGAGAGGGATAAGTAGAAACCTTGAGACGCAAGGTTATCCATGTAGAAAGGAAAAGAGTAAACGAAAAGTGAAGAGAAGAAAAGAGTCGATAAACATTCCGGAGGAGTCTGTTGGTAAAATGGAAAAACGTAAAGAAAAAAAAGACCTTACCAAAACTAGTATCGGAGGACATCTCACAGTACTTGGAGACAACTATTAAGAAGTCCTTGAGATAATCTAGATTAGGGAACTTAGATAAACAGTGAAGGTGACATATTAACATCCCCTAAACTAAATCTAGTATGAAGTCACCTGATCACCAAAGGGGATGAAAGAAGTTAAATTCAGACTTAAACCGTTATTCTTCAAGTACTAGACTCGCTGTCAGTCGAGGACCAGAACAAAAACGACTGAGATATCTCTAAGAGGTAGAAGCTCACGTTTCTTATATTAGTTAGACTAAAGTCGTAACTCGTAGACTACTGCAAGTACACATCAGAGAACACAACAACCTTCTGCCACAAACGATACTTGTCACGCAAGAGAATCGTTTTGAGATAATCTGAAACGGGACGAAGTAAAACATGAAGTTCCGGTTTGGAGGGACAATGAGGTCCTTAGAGAACTGGAGGATGAAAACGTAAGGTCAGGGGTACTACTTTTGCTGTAGAAAAAAACCACAATCAAGGTCTTCCAGAACATCCAGAAGGATCTTGGTAAGTTGAAGTCGAAGAAACCGTAATCATCAAACCAGTATCTGAACCTAATGGAACTATAACTTACCAAACGGAAGTTTTACTTGTCTCTAGTAAGAGAGGAAAAACTCTGACGTGGGTTCGTTACGTAAAGTCCGGGAAAACAACTGATACTCCCGATGAGATAAAGAAAATTCCCTAAGAACGGGTGTCTTGATCTACATTACCAGTAGACTTAATTTAAGTGGTTTTCCCTTTCCCCTACCCTTCCTATTTAATCCTTAAACACTAATTGCTTATGTATGATGATACATATTTTATATATCAGTTCACGATGACATATCATGTTTCTTGATATAAGTGATAAAACATTATTGAATTTTATCTTTTATTAGACTTTTGAATAGTAAAACGACATGTGGACTTTATAACATTTTGTTGATAGTCGAGTCAAGTCAGCGAGTCAGTACAGTCTGAGAAACACTGTGGTACTTGACGTCGTCCGGTCAGGTGAGACAGGTAGTGCTTAAGGGCCTCAAGTGGTTTTGAGTACACGTAGTTCAACCACTACGGTAGTTCGGTAGAGTAGGAGACAGTAGTGGAAGTGGAGGACGGGGGTTACGGAGGGTCGTAGTCTCAGAAAAGGTTACTCAGTTGAGAAGTATACTCTACCGGTTTCATAACCTCAAAGTCGAAATCGTAGTCAGAAAGGTTACTTGTGGGTCCTGACCAGAGGAAATCCTACCTGACCAACCTAGAGGAACATCAGGTTCCCTGAGAGTTCTCAGAAGAACTTGTGGTGTCAAGTTTTCGTAGTTAAGAAGTCACGAGTCGAAAGAAGTGTCAGGTTGAGAGTGTAGGTATGTACTGGTGACCTTTTTGGTGTCGGAACTGGTATACCTATAAACAACCGTTTCATTACAGAGACGAAAAGTTATACGATAGATCGAACCAGTATTGAAAGGAGGGTTCCTCATTCTCAGAAAATTATAGTACCGACGTTAGTGGTAGACGTGACTAAAACCTCGGGGGTTTTTATTTCAGACTGCGACAAAGAGGTAAATAAACGGTACTTCATTACCCTGGCCTACGGTACTAGAATCAAAAGACTTACAACTCGAAATTCGGTTGAAAAAGTGAGAGGTGAAAGTGAAAGTAGTTCTCCGAAAAATCAAGGAGAAGTGAAAGACGGTATTCCCACCACAGTAGACGTATAGACTCCAATAACTATAAAGAGGGCCGTTAGAACTAAGGTCGAACACGAAGGAGGTCGGGTCGTAAAGAACACTACATGAGACGTATCTTCAATTTATTCGTCCCACTGTTATATGTCGGAACTGCATGAGGAAAAGAATAAACCTTGGTCAGACAACAAGATACAGGTCAAGATTGACAACGAAGGACTGGGCGTATATCCAAAGAGTTCTCCGTCCAGTCCACCAGACCATACGGGTAGAGAAAGTCTTAAAGGGTGTCAAATAACACTAGGTGTGTCAGTTTCCGAAACTGTATCAGTTATTTCGTCTTTATCTACAAAAAGACCTTAAGAGAACGGAAAAGTTACTAAGTCACCTACAACCGTTAAACTAGAGACCAAAAAGACGGAAAAGATTTTGGTCGAACTTGTAGACCTTCAAGTGTCAAGTGCATGACGACTTCGGACCGAACCTCTTAAAGCTCGTAATGAAATGATCACACACTCTACCCACGTTGACACGTCATCAAACTCGTAAGAAACTGTAACGGAAAGAAACCCTAACCTTACTTTTGACTGGAAAAGGTCAGGACACCGGTGACGACTCAAAACGTTTAAACGACCGTATAACTCACGTCGTGAAAGTGGTAGTAGAAAGTCCTAAGCTTTATCGAGTTGACCTTACGGTAGTGGAGGTGGAGGTGATCGAAACAAGCATCACTACGAAAGATTCCGGGTGAACTGAAGTGTAAGGTCCTACGGACCGAGATCCACTCACTAGTGTGGTAACACTAATAGACCCAGCACATCGAGAAAAGACACATCAAGAAGACGCATAAGAACGGTGGAGAAGAATTATAGGAGACGAAGAAAATCCAGGTATGGTGAAGACAGGAAATAGCTCGGGTATAAACATACTTTAAAAGGGAACCTAAGAGATTAAAAGAACTTCTCTAGAGATCAGAAAGGATAAAACAACAAAAGGAGATAAAGAAACGTAACTAGTGACTCCTTCCGAAAGAATAGAGAGGAACGATAGGAAACCTTGAGACGTAAGTTTACCCTTATAGACAGGAAAAGACGAAACGAAAAGCGGAGAGAAGAAAAGTGTCGATAGACATTCCGGAGGGGTCTGTCGGTAAAACGAAACAACGTAAAGAAAAGGTACCCCTACCAGAACTAGGGACAGAGGACATGTTACAGTACTTGGAGACAGGTATCAAGTAGTCTGTGAGATAGTCTAGATCAGGGAATTTAGATAAAGAGTGAAGGTGACATATTAGTATTCCCTAAACTAAATCCAGTATGGACTTACCAGATCACCAAAAGGGATGAGAGAAGTTAAATTCAGACTTAAACCGTTATTCCTCAAGTACTAGACTCGGTGTCAGTCGAGGGCCAGAACAAAAACGACTGACATATCTCGAAGAGACAGAAACCGAGGTTTTTTATATTAGTTAGACTAAAACAACAACTGGTAGACCACTATAGGTATACATCTCAAAGAGAACACAACAACCATCTCCCACAAACGATACTGGTCACGTAAAAGAACCGTTTTGAGATAATCGGAAACGGGACGAAGTAAGGCGTAAGGTTCCGGTTTAAACGGACAATGAGGTCCACAAAGAACTAAAGGATGAAAACGTAAGGTCAGGGGATATTACTTTTCCTGTAGAAAAACCCCACAATCAAGATTTTCCAGAACATCCAGAAGTATCTTGATAAGTCACAATGACCAACCCCGTATACGAACCTAGTGACACTATAACTTACCAAACGGAACCATTGCTTGTCTCTAGTAAGACAGCAAAAACTCTAACGTAGGTTCATGACGTAAAACTTGAGAGAGCAACTGGTACTACCGATGAGGTAAAGAAGATTCCCTAAGGACGGGCGTCATCATCTATGTTACCAGTAGACTCAATTTAAGTGGGTAAGGTCAGGTAAAATCAAGTGACTAAGGATCTTACATCTGTAAGTGAGGACGGTAGAGAACAAACTGGTGAAGGTTAAACGGAACTAAGTACCTGGATTGGAAGGTCCAAGGATACGTTATAACGAGAAATGTCGTAGCCTGGAACGAAGATAGTGGTCAGTGTACGTGTTGACCCATAACAAAAACAAAACCGAGTTAGGGAAGTAAGAAAGACCTCAATAAAGAGGTGACTAGAGGTCAGTGTATAACCCGTGGATGACTGGACCCCTCAAAGGGAAAGGCATAGGATAGTAAGAAGGAAAAGTATGACAAGTACCCCAAGAGTTCCGTTCTTATGACTTCACCAAACGGTAAGGGAAGAGGTCACCTGGTGTAAGACAGTCTGGAGAGGTGGTACTGGGTGGGAACCCACCGGGGTGTACCGTACCGAATCAAAGTAACTCAATCTGTTCCGACACCAGACACACTAGTCTGACCGATCAAAAGACACTAATACCAAAGTCCCACAGACGGGAGACTATGGGAGAGCGGTGTGCATGGTAGAATGAACCCAAAGAAAATGGAACCTGCACCCCAGGTTTAGTTGAGATGGAGTTAAATTTTTTCTTTTTCTTTTTTACTCACACAGAGAAGTAACTTCGTAAAAACAATAAGGGGAAACCTTTGACAAAAATATTGTGGAATGTTCGGTGTAATTCTTTTCGTAGAATAAAGGGAGATAAGACTCAAATAACTCACGGAGTTGTCGTGTACGGTGTGTCACACGATGTAACACGTTAATTTGTACTGGGAAGAGGAGAGACTTGACCTTGTTGTCTGACCAAGGTTTATCCTTTTCCTCATGCAGTTCCGACATATAATAGTGACACGAATAAATTGAATAAACGTCTCATGTAGTACTCTTTGTGACCCGACCTACTTCGTGTTCGACCTTAGTTCTAACGACCCCCTCTATAGTTATTGGTGTCTATACGTCTACTGTGGTGGGAATACCGTCTTTCACTTCTTCTTGATTTCTCGGAGAACTACTTTCACTTTCTCCTCTCACTTTTCGACCGAATTTCGAGTTGTAAGTCTTTTGCTTCTAGTACCGTAGGCGAGGGAAGTGAAGTACCGTTTATCTACCTCTTTGTCACTCTTGTCACCGTCTGATATAAAACCCCCCGAGGTTTTAATGACGTCTACCACTAACGTCGGTACTTTAATTTTCTGCGAATGAGGAAACTTCCTTTCAATACTGGCTGGATCTGTCGTATAATTTTTCGTCTCTGTAATGAAACAGTTGTTTCCAGGTAGATCAGTTCCAACACCAAAAAGGTCACCAGTGCATACCTACACTCTCAACCAGATATTTCTTTCGACTCTCGGCTTCTTAACTACGAAAACTTGACACCACAACCTCTTCTGAGAACTCTCAGGGAACCCGACGTTTCTCTAGTTTGGTCAGTTAGGATTTCCATTAGTTGGGACTTATAAGTAACTTTCCTGACTACAATTCGACTTTGAGGTTATAAAACCGGTGGACTACGTTTCTTGACTGAGTAACCTTTTTTGGGACTACGATCCTTTCTGACTTGCGTCCTTCTCCGCCGCTATCTGTTACTCTACCAACCTAACGTAGTGACTGAGTCACCTGTACTCAAACTCGTTCGAGACCCTCACGCTACTTGTCCCTTGGGACCCCACGACGTCAGGTACCCCAGCGTTTCTCAGCCAGTGCTGACACACTGACTTGACCTGGTTTGAAAGTCTTGAATGAAACGATGACAAGTGATCTAATCATGGTGACATATGTTAATGTCATCTTACAATGGATATTAAATCTAGAAAATTAATGGAACATCAAAACAGAAACGAAAGTGCCTTTATTGGGCAAGAGATTCAAGGGGTGGGGTGGGGGTTTGAGAATATGGGGTGTCCATACTACTTAGTCGAGTGCAAAAGGTAGACCTGAATCCTTCCACTTTACAAAGAGGACGAAGTGAGGGTTCAAAAGGACCCGATTGCTCAAACTTGAACCTACGGTGGTGACAACGTGAAAAACAATTGTAAACCGTCTCAACTTTTCGTAGAAAAGGTGTGAAGACATGTCTCGTTGGCCTTTCGACACAGGACATGGTGTTTAAGAGTCGGGATGGGCCCGGAAGTCTTCACAGATCCACCGCCAATCCTGAGACAAGGGGGTCGGGTGACCTCAGTAGTGAGACGTCGTAAGGTCTTCGGGGAGAGGGTGAGAGGTAAGACCTCGTGTACATCTACTACTTTCCTACCCCACCACATAACTCTCGTTACATAAATTGTCCTTCATTTTCTCTTGTAGTTACTTAATAGAGAAAAAAACGTCCCCGACCCCCCTGACCCTCTTACATTGAAGGTCCACTTAATTAGTCGTATGAACAAATCTTCACCTATTAGATAAGACCGTGTCATCGTCTTTAATTTTAAAGACTAAACGGAACAAAACGGTTATAACTTCGTAAACAAGATAACTTACACTCATGTACATGTCTGTTTGAAGATAAATCAGAGTGTGTACTTTTCTCTTTCGTATTCCGGACATTAAGTTGACCAAAGAAAAGGTTCGTAAAATTAGTGTTTAATGATTTAGATCAAAATTTCCTATCGTTTTCTATGTCAACAAGTAAGATAGGTTCTCCCTAACAAAGGTCCAGGGGTACCTATGGTTTCAGGTTCCTAGGAGTTCAGGGAACATTTTACCGTATCATAAACGTAAATTGGATGTGTATACCAGGGTACATGAAATTTAACAGAGATCTAATGAATATTATGGATTATGTTACATTTACGATATATTTGTAAACCGCCGTTTAAGTTCAAAACGAAATACCTTGCAGGATTTTTTAAAGAAAACTCATAAAAACTATGTGTCTCCGACTCGAACACCTATACCTCCCTTCTAAAACAATAAAAGGGGATCATAAAAAAGATAATCGTCGGTACTTTAATTTTCTGTGAACGAGGAACCTTCCTTTCGATACTGTTTGGATCTGTCACATAAATTTTCGTCTTTGTAGTGAAACGGTTGATTCCGGGTATATCAATTTCGATACCAAAAAGGTCATCAGCACATATCTACACTCTCAACCTAGTATTTCTTTCGACTCACGGGTCCTTCTTGACTACGAAAACTTAACACGACCTCTTCTGAGAACTCTCAGGGAACCTGACGTTCCTCTAGTTTGGTCAGCACAGGATTTCCTTTAGTTAGGGCTTATAAGTGACCTTCCTGACTACGACTTCGACTTTGAGGTTATGAAACCGGTGGTCTACGCTTCTCGTCTGAGTGACCGATTGGTAGTTTTCTAGGACTACGACCCTTTCTAACTCCCGTCTTCCCCTGTTGTCTCCTACTTTACCAATCCATCGTAGTGACTGAGTTACATGTACTTAATGTCGTTTGAGACCCTCTATCACTTCCTGTTCCTCAGACCGGACGGAGTCAGGTACTCCAACGTTTCTCAGTCTGAATCGTTGACTTGTTGTTATTAAACAAGATAGTTATATCGAACCGTCGTATCTGATAGAACTTGACGTCAATTTCGGAAGGTAAATATTATAAAGTCAACGACGACATAGTTTTCTAGTCTTGTTACTGGACGATTTTCATCCTTTATTAATATATAAGGAGGATATCCCACTTATAAAGTATCCAAACTCTTCTTTACTTTTAGGATTTTTTTCTTAAGTTCTTTTTATCCTCTTACACCGTTTCATTACACACAGGGTCAGTAAAAGGGAGGTTCTGATTAATCGTGACTTTATGAAAAACGGTTGATATCCCGTGAGGTTTGGAAAAACGATTAATTGTAAATTTATCCACTACTGTCGTTGATATAATTTTGATCTTTCGGGAAGATATTTACTTTCAGCCTTAAATATTATATCTTCCGTTAGGACTTATGATTAATAATATCAGTAATGTACTAAATGAAGTCTAGACAAACAATGTTTAAGACCCAAACTTCCTTTTTTGTACGTTGGAGCAAAGCACCACGTGATATTGATCATGAGTCAATACGATTATTAAGACTTAATACATTTTATTGTCTATTGGGTTTGTAGGAGGGTTTGTTCAAAGTCTCTATAAAAATCAATAAACCTAGACCCATGGGTACTAAACTTTTAAGTGAGTAGGAGTTCACTTTATTGTTTCGGCGATGGCTCTCGACACATATACTGGCAGTTCTTAGGGGACAAAAATTATCTGCTACGTCGTGTAGGAATGAGAGAGGAAAAGGAATCTAGTCGTCCACAGAGGCGTCGAGGTCATCTGACTCTCTTCCTTTTCCTCCCCCGCCTTTCCTTTCCTTTACAGACACACCGAACCAGCACCCCCACCCCTACCCCCTACAAAATTATAGTACTAATTTTCGAAAGGAGGAGTGAAAATTTCAAGCGTGGGTATAATTGCTAGACTGTAATTCCTAATACGCCGCCTCAAACCCAGACAGGTAGACGTTGAATATTTTCCTTTGCTTGTTCCTTCCCTATCCTCCGTCGTTTCTCCACGCCCCTCTCTCGCTCTACATCCGCGCACCCCTGCCCTTCCCTCTCCGCCTAAACCGTCAGGTTCATCCCTGCCCTTCTTGTCCTTACCTTTCACACCGGACCGGCAGGGCGGGACGCCACCCCTTCCACCTCGGGTGCCGCAGAGTAAAGGGGAGAGGGGTGGAGTCGGAAAAGAAAACATCTACCCCCGAGAACCCCGTAGATGTTTCCCAGCCAGCTGATAGTTTCGTTCCAACGGACGACTCCTGCGGGTCCGAGCTCTGGAGCGAGAACCCCGTCCGCCCGCCCGCCCGCCCCACCGTCCCTGCTCGTCGCCGGGCTTCCGATGCCAAACGTCCGCGACCTCTCCTTTTTGGGGGGCGCCCAGATCCGCGGGGTTCAGTCCCGGCAGGCACGTCTCCTCCGACGGCGCGCGCGGGGCGGGGTGCCGTCGGTAAGCCCTTGCGAGATAGGGGCGCGCTGGAAACGACCGAAGCGGCACAGGGGGTCTCATGGCCGAGCGATCAGGGCTGGGGGAGGAGCGGCCAAGCCCGCTGCCAGCCGTTTGTTGTACCGCTGGGCCGACGCCGCGGAGGAGAGGTCCGGGGGCCCCGTCGCTCCCACCGTCGCCGGTCGCAGGCCCGGGGCGAGGGGCGCTCGGCTCGGCCCCCGCTCCTCCCCCGCTGTCTCCGCTCCTCGGCCGCCCTCGGCGCCCGCCCGACCGGGGCGCTCGCCCCCGCCCCCGCCCCCGCCCCGCCCGTAGGCCCGCGCGCGCGCCGCGCTCGCGCCCCGGCGCCGCGCCCGCGCCCGCGCCCGCGCCCGCCCCCGCCTCGCCGCCGCCTCCGACCTGCGCCACCGGGTCTCGGGAGAGCGCCGGCGCCGCCGTCGTCGCGGTTGGGGTCGGCGTCGGACCGGCGGCGGCGGCGACGGCGGCGGAGCGCGAGGTCGGCGGGCCGGGCTGTACTCACTTCGCCTAGCCCACGGGAGCGGGCGGCGCGGCGGCCGCCACCGCCGCAGACGCGGGCTCCTCTTCTTTCCCTTCCTTGGGCTCGCACTCTTCGACGGCGGGTAGCACAGCCGCCCGCGGTCACGGGGACGCCATCCACGGCCCGCCCCCGGCGCCCCGCGGGGCTGCCGGCCAGCGCTCCCCCCGCTCCCCGCGGGCCCCTGGGCGAAGAGGAGGTCCCTCGGGGCCTGGGCGGGCCCCTCTTCGCGAGTCCGACGGGAAGGAGCCCGACTTTAGCTCAACACAGAGCCCCTGTCGGCACTCGTAAAGAGCTCGACGTGGAAGGTGGGAGCCCCTTACGGACCCACCGGCTCAGTCGACCGACAAAAGCCAGTAAAAGACCAAACCCCCGAAGGGAGAAAGAGATTCCTTTACTGGTCGAAAAACCTCAGGTAGCAGAGAACCTACTCCTATTCCACAGTCCGTCCGCCCTCACCCAAAAGGCGACTCGGCGGACGGCACCCTCTCGCTTCTAAAGAGGGGAAAAGAAGCGAAAAAGAAAGGCAAGGAGGAAGTCTAACTTGTCCGAGACTTCGCTCAAAGGTGAATTAACACTGGAAAGCAAACGACAGTCCTATCACCCTCCATCTACAGAGCCACTACCCAAAAGAAAAAGTATACCATGTCTGTACACTGCATTCCACCCCTTCGAAAAAATTGGAATATAAATTTGAGTTCCCTACATTCGAAGAGCCCCTACTAAAGGGTCGACCTAAAAGAATTCCTAATAAACCTCTCGCGAAAGTCCGAAGTTTGATGTCTAACGGTCTACTACATTACCCTGTCGGGGAGAAGGGATGAAAATGACCACCAATACTGACAAATGAAACCTCGCGTGTGTGTGTGTTTTAATTGGAGATTAAAAAATCTAAAAAAGTAAACTAGGGTATAAATACATGAAGAACTTTGAAGTCATGTAAATTTCTCGTACTGAATACGTCGGACACACTGTTTTATCATTTTCAAATCTCTTGTACTATGTAAAAGGAATAAGGACCAACGTTAAGTAAAGGATTTTGGAGGGAGAATTTACTGATTCTTCAATGATTTTATCGATGGAGATTAAATTTTACAATATCTTTATTGCAAACTAAGTCGTCCAAAAAACCTTTTACAGATTCCTAACACTATTGACTTTTAACAATCTTGCGCGTGGTATGGAATTTAGTGTCGCTTCACATCTGTCTGTGAATTTTTTTTAATGATGTCAACTAACCATTTAACCTCAACGTCCATCTTTAATGAAACCCTTTACGAAACTCCTTTAAACAGTGAGTCGACGAATATCTGGGTCAAGAACGACAACTAAAGGACCCGAAAACCTCGAATAGACCCTACAAAAATTGACCGTGTATCATAAAGTCGTCAAATAAAGATTCAGTCAAATTTTGTTACTTACGCACGTACGAATATGCTTGTCAACACAATTAGTCAAATCCAGGAGTTCATTCCTGCGAGGGGTTTTGAATGAATAAAGACACATTAACTTTTTAGCTTCCGAACCTTATTTTTGAACCTCTTTAACTATGTCACACCTGTATCCAGATGTCTGACAATAGAAGTCCCCGAAACTTTAACTCTCAAGAAACCTAAAATCTTTCAATTAAATATATGTAGTACATATGATAGGTGTCACCCCAGGACCGGTCAAGGAGTATTAATTCGTATGATTATTGAGACGTCACTTTTCACACCCAACAAGTGCGATTTACTCCATTCCAGATAGTCATCGAAGGATAGTCAAGTCGAGTCCAACCTAACAGTTTTTCAAGTCAAGTCCATGTACAAATCAATGGTTTATTCGAGAAAGTCATAATTCTCGAATCTCCTAAAGTATTCACACTTGTTTCCTTATATCCGAACATGGCGACCTGTCTGTCTTCTTGTCTCAAGTCTTTCAAAGAATTCCAGAACTTATTTTGGAACCTTTTTGTCCAATTTAATCTTCTCCTATTCTTACTTCTGAACTCTAAAAACTTCCGTTAAAGACCGCGGAATGTTCGTCTCACCCATTGTAACAAAAAACACACACAAAATTACTGTCCAAAAACAAAAAAATTACTGTAAGTCTTAAAGTCTGAGAAACTTTACTATCTCAAATAGTAATCGTGACTCCAAAACTCAGTGCAGTCCGCTCTTTTCCTCAAGAGTCCAAAACGTCGCTCTCAATCCTCTCGTTCCCCCTCCTACTCTTTGAATCGGTCATTACTTCTATGAACCACACATAAACAATTTCTCTCTAAAGATCTCGACCTTAAGACTCACTAGCGTCACTTTTCGGAATCAGTTCTTTTACACGTGAACTCGGAGGACTCCCGCTCTTTCGGTCCGTCGGACCTACTGCAGGTTCGAGTGGTCATATTTACCCTTTCGGAACCACACCCCCTGTCCCTTTCTGTCGAACACCGGACCAACCAAGAAAAAATCGGAGGTACACCTAGTTTATCTCGAAGACCTCCAAACGAATCCTTCGACTCATGATAGTTATTGAATAGAAAAACTCGATAAAATCAATACGAATGAAAAACGGGGTCCAATTGTCGAGACAGAGACAATGAACTCAAATACTGAGTTAATGACATTGGAATGTCATGACTGTAAAGGGTCTTTAGTGACATAATGTAAAAATACCTCAAACCTTTATTAAACCTCACTGTCGAGGGATTTTATTCATCTTCCGGTCCAATACTACTGGGACTAATGTGAACTTCTCAACCCTGACATAGGGTCTTTAAAAAAAATTTTCCACGTCCTCACCCTAACTCCCACGACCTTTTTGTTGGGATGGCACTAACTCGGATGTTGAAGGATTCGTACGTCCTTCAGGTAAGGTCGGTCCTCCACGGATTGTGTGTTCGGGCTGACTGGTGGTCCTAGGGAACCATCGAGCCACTTCAGGTCCAAGGATCTAGAGTGAAAACGAGTGGTCAAGAGTTGAAGACGACGTACCCCCTTACCCTTGAAAACTTCGGTAGTAACGAGTCCGGGTCTACGTCCGGTTAATCTAGTTAAGACCCTCACCCCGAGTCCGTGGATAAAAAAAAAAAAAATTAAGAGTCCCCATCGATTCTAACTTTTAACTACGAGACACATGACTTATTTTTCAAGGAACCTCAGACACAAAATTGATGTGACGGGGTTCAGACGAATCAAATACCTCGTCGTAAACTTTACCGTATCAGTTTCCATGTCCAATTCACTTACTCCGGGTTGTCTTTAGTCCACATCACCCCTTAACTCTCTTTACCGTCAATTCCACCAAGGATCAATCTCACCGAGTTCCCGGGTTCTATCTCGGGAGTCTTCGGACAGTCACAGACCCCAAACCGGAACGACGACACCTCTTCACGACGTCCGGGTCCCTCGAACGCCCTCGTCCTTTCCACTTCCTGACTACGACACTCCCAAATGACTTCAACTGTCTAACCTGACCTCTTCTCATAATCTTCAATCAACGACTACATTATACCTTCAATCTTTTTTAACCACTTATCCCTTCCTCTTTTCCCAGTTTTCTCCTCGTCTATTATCACTATTCACTTCTACTCAGACAGATGAAGTAGTAAATTTAGTGCACTCTTCTCTTCCCCTCTAAGAAGTACCGTATCCAAATACCTTTTACTTCACCCAAGTTCTTTCTCGACGACGACGACGACGACGACGACGCAGTGAAGTCAGTATAGACTGAGAGACGCTGGGGTACCTGTCGTCGGGTGGTCCGAGGGGACAGGGACCCTAAGAGGTCCGTTCTTGTGACCTCACCCCACGGTAAAGGAAGAGGTTACGCACTTTCACTTTCACTTCAGCGAGTCACCACAGACTGAGAATCGCTGGGGTACCTGACGTCGGATGGTCCGAGGAGGCGGGTACCCTAAAAGGTCCGTTCTCATGACCTCACCCCACGGTAACGGAAGAGACTTTCTTTCTTGATCTGAAATGAATCCAGTCCCGTCACTTCCCTTTACTTACTTTAGTCAAATCCTACCTTTGCCTTTCAAACGGGTGTCACTTCCAGTCTAAACAGTTCATCCCCCTTCCACTCTCGTTCAGAACTCCATACACCTCTCCTAAACCATCCTTCAGGTCATTATTTTTACTCTTCAAACATGTCCAAGATAGTCCCCACACAGTGGGCCGAACTACCTAGGCGACCCGGTGTTACATTGATGGTCAATAACTTGGAGATAATACAAATCGAAACCCGATCTACGATGTCTTTTGCGTTTCAAATTTTTTCTTTTTATCTAAGGACGGAGTCCCATCCGTCTCGATTGTGTCCTTTTGGGTTGTTTCGTTTCGTTACACATTTTCGGTGGTACACGGTATTTTTGTTAAACGCGAGATCCTCCAGTCTCTTTCCTTTAGTCACGCACGTCTTGACACTTCTTTCCGGAAGTTCGTCGCCATTAATAAATTCGACCGACCGGTAACTTCCCACTATCCTAAACCTACCCGTTTTCGTTCACCCTTTTCTTGCACTTGTTCCGAATTTCCCTTCTTAATCCCTCATTATTTCAGTCGGGTCACCTTCGTACGACCGTTGAACACCCTCCATTTACTCTAACGTACCCCCGACCCGGCCTAGTCGTCCGTCCCTGCAACCCTGAAAAAAAATGTCCTTTGGTAACCTCAAAGAATTTATTTCCTTGTTGTCTTACTTTAATCACCTTCACTAATCTCCATCAATCTGACCTCCTCCCTCCTCTTTCTCCCGTTTCTTCCTCGAGACGTCAAGTATGCTCTCTACTACCTCGTAGGTGATCCCAGTACCGGTACACTATTCCACATTCCCTACCTTCTTAGGGATGTTTCACCTTAGATCACCTTACTTTCTCTTCTGATTATTTCCTTTTCTTAAGATTTCAAACGTCTACTTAAGAGAGTCTCCTTTTCCGCATTTTTCCGTCGGGTCGGTTGTCCTAAGGTTTATTTGTATACATACACACTTGAAACCATTTTGAACGGGTAGATCCACAAACCTTCTCAGAATAAAAACCTTTTAGAACATGAAAAGAGTTCTCAACTCTATCCCTTCTCATCTCCAACAACATCACTTCTACAGAATTCGTTAAATTATTTGGTGTCCATATAGTACATAGGTATACACTTTATGTATATTTATTATGTTTGCTAACGACGACGACGACGACGACGACGATTCAGCGAAGTCAGCACAGGCTGAGACACGCTGGGGTATCTGTCGTCGGGTGGTCCGAGGGGGCAGGGACCCTAAGAGGTCCGTTTTTGTGACCTCACCCAACGGTAAAGGAAGAGGTTACGTACTTTCACTTTTCACTTTCCCTTCTACGAGTCAGTATAGGCTGAGAATCGCTGGGGTACCTGACGTACGTCGGATGGTCCGAGGAGGCAGGTACCCTAAAAGGTCCGTTCTCATGACCCCACCCAGCGGTAACGGAAGAGGTTAACGATGATAAATAAATCATGGAAGAGACACGATTCGTAACAGGTGTGCAGAGAGTAGATCAGTCAACCAAGTTGGTGTTAAGTAGTGGTTGGTGGACTAGTAAGATTAGTACTCCTTCTAAGACAAGGGTCAAGTGTGCCTGTCCTTAGAGTCTCAGTCCGATGTATATCACATGGAACGGTCTCCCACTTTACCGACCATTCCCCCGTCTTGAGCCAGAGTCGACTCTGAAAAGACTGAGTTTTGTTTGTTTGTTTTTGTGGGTACGAGAAAGGGAATGAGGCACATGACAGACACCAGTCCCAGGGACACCAAGAATCTTGGGGGTGGATATCGTCATAAAGAATCTAATCTTTTCTCCTACACCAGGTCATTGTTTAAACAAGTTTCGGAACAATGATCTCTATCTTGATAAATCCTCTCTTTATACATAGACTATTATAGTCAAAAGTAATACCATAATTACATAGTAATTTAAGGAACATTTTATTTCGTCAGAGTAATTTCTTCACTAGTCTCAGAATTCTGTGTCTTTCCCTCCCGACATCGATATATTTATGAATCGGTCTCACACAAATTAAAACTCACTGAAAAATTTTTTCAGCAAACAGGTGAAAAAAAAAAAAAAAATTGAAACTTCGGTACAATATCAACGGACGAATAGGGAACGTATTAATCAAGTCCCACAATCCTGTGTGTATTAAACTGACATAAATTGTTGACTTCTTTTTACCAGTAACATTCAATACTTGGTCCCTTGAAGGTTTCACAGGTCATACAACAATAAATCAATCCCACACAGGTCGGGAAGACGTTCCGATACCTGACATCGGGAGGTCCGAGGGGACAGGTACCCTAAAGGGTCCACTCTCATAACCTCACCCAACGGTAACGGAAGAGGTCCCCTAGAAGGACTGGGTCCCTAACTTGGACTCAGGAAACGTAACCGTCCGTTTAAGAAATGGTGACTCGGGGTTCCCTTCGGCCAGGTTATACTGTGACGGAACGATAAACATCGAGGGAAAGATTACATAGGCCACCGATACCATGAAGGGAAATGTCGGAAAAGACATCTATAGTGGACATAATGAGACATCTATAATGACTACGTGGAGGGAGGAGAAGGACATGAGGTGTGTGTACGAGTGTATGGACTTAATTTTCCATAGGACGTGAGAGACTTCAGAAGTCCCGACCCCTTAAGGACCCAAGTCTTCTTAAAAAAACTTTCCCTTTTCATTACCGAAATTCCCATGACGACCACAGGGTTCCATCGTCGAATAAAACCGTATAACAAACCTTTTATTAAACGAATATAAATGAACTTAACTCCTTCTCTCTCATCTTTTTCTAGTTGTCTTATACTTATTCCTTCACCCACCTCGACTCTTTGGAGACCTTTAAACCACAAAAGATGTAAATAATACTCCTACGGAAGAACGTGAAATTTTTACAATCTGACGACTTGGAATATACTTATTGATCAACAACGATTCAACTATAAATATTGAACGGTTGTCAAATAAATCATTCGTCAGTTCTTTGCAAAACTCCCCTTATTAATATTATCTACTTACACGGAAAATTTTTATCTTTAATAACTTTAAAATGATTAAGTCGAATTAACTTTTTAGTCAGACTTCAAACTTGGATCAGTAATTTCTTTTGAAACAAACAAAGTTTAATTGAACCAAAGCTAGGAACGAAAAAAATTTTCTTGTCATTTAACTCTTAACACTCAAGTAGTTTAGTGTGTCAAATTTTCATCGTAAAACGACATATTCCCATTAGACAACCATAACGAAAAAAGGGGATACAACATTTTATTATTTTAGAGGGTTCTGTGTAACGGTAGGACTATTCGTTTGTGACTTTAAAGACTCGAAGACCTGATTGTAAAGAAATATAGTTCATCCCAATTAAAAGTCAATAGATATTCTAGTTTACGTAACATTAAAAAAACCACAATTTGAAAACAAAGTCTTTGGGGCAGGAAGAATCAGAGGGAACTTTCAACACCAAATATAGTGAATTTCTTTTGTCAAGTTGAACTCAACCACGGAAAATCAACCCCCTCCTTCCAAGTGTGGAACTTTCCTCGGTTGAAAAGTGAAGAATTATCTTCCTCCATCTCGTGACTAAAAGATTGGGTCGTAGGATTATCCCTTGACACTTTTTTGCGTGTTTTTTCTTTTCGTTGTAGAAAAATGGACCCTTGTCCCGGACTTTATCAGAGGAAACAATCTGGGATTTATGTCGACTTCGGAGAGTAGACCACACCGGGATTGTCCATCAAATCCAGTCAAATAAAATTTTCAATCATTTCGTTTCGTAACAGTTAGATTCCCGAAGGGACCACTGTGACAAAATTGAATTTTGTATATTTACATGAAACAAGTGGTCAGAAGACTACGTCTTTGGAAACGAGTCATAGAGTCCTTCGGCAAGTCAGAAAACATCCAAAAAAGACACATAGTGTCCATAAGGCACATGAGTGTTCTGACTTCCTAGGGACGAAATATAATCCTCGTGACTTACATAACGGTCCGAAGGGTCCACCGCGATTACCATTTCTTGGGGGGACGGTTACGTCCTCTGTTTTCTCTGCTCCCAAGTTAGGGACCCAGTCTTTCTACGGGACCTCCTCCCGTACCGTTGGGTGAGCTCATAAGAACCGATCTCTCAGGGTACCTTTCTCCTCGACCCGTCCGATATCCGGTATCCCAGAGTCTCAGTCTGTGATGACTTGGCTGAACCGTGTGTGTTATACAACGGTTTGATAAATGAAACCCCAAACTTTCTATTTAAAGTAACTCCACACCGGCTTTCACATCTCTAACGGTAACAGAGACATATGTATAGACTTTACTGGTTTCGTTCTTTGAGTCTAAAATAAGGAAGTCCATAGAAACTAAGAAGTAGATGTATAATCTGGTACAAATGTAAACGATGTAGTCTAGAAAAAGAGGTCTTACTACGTCTCTTTACTGTTTAGTTTTATCATTAAGACAGGACAAAGAACTCTAACATACAACTTAACCTAGGTCAAATCCTTTCATACAAAAGTGAATATAGTCGAGACAGGTCATCTTTATTTTACACTTGGTGTATACATTAAAATTAAAAAGATTATCGATTAATTTCTATTATTTTTCTCCATTTTATTTTAAATTATCGTACAAAAAGTTAGGTCATATAGGTCTTTGAATTGGTAAAGTTGTAAATTAGTCGTACCTGTGAATTACTCTATAAAATGGATAAAAAGTATGATTCAGAAACTTTTGACACATAAAATGTGAATGACCGTGTAAAGTTCAGGAGTTGTCGGTGTACCCCGTTTACGAACATAATCTCGTCTACATTTACAACGGAAGAACAAGAGGGTTCTAAAGAATCTAAGTAAGACGTACGACTAATGACAAATGAAGGTGGTATCGTCAGGAGTTGTACACCAGGAGTCACAGGAACTTCTACAGGTACTCCAGTCGTGACGGAAACATTACTACCATCCTACAATAAACACACCAGAACAAGAGTGAGGAGGAGAGATCACATGTCACATCAAGAGACACACTGTCTACTATGACGTTGTTTAACTTACGTCTTTGTTTATCTTTTTAGCAAAACGTTTTCCATTTGGTACAGTGAGAAGAGTGACTAAAAACAAACAACCCTTTTATCAACAACAGGCATTCACCTAAATAACCACAAATTTGTCCTTACTCATGTATGTATATTATTAAAAATTCTTACCTTTCTCCAGGACTTTGGTCTTTCAAACTTTTGGTGATACGATTACATAGATCTTAAAGGAAACACAATAATGGTAAGCACGAAAAACAAGACTACTGTCCATAAGGTGCATTCACTTAAAGGGTCGATCGGTCCACAAGAACCTGTAAAATCTTATGGGCAAATAAATGACGTACTTTGTAAAAGACTTTCTACATGTAGGGAATAGTTTATTTTCGAGGACTTGTACTAAATTGCATACGACCACTGACCTAGGACGTACTGTCGAAACATAGTGGTCGGTTTGCTCTGCCGAGATACATCTTAGGTAGATGGACACGTAAACACACAATAGAGATATCATTTCTTTTGAAGACGGTTAGACTGGATATATTATCGATCTTACGTCGTAATTAAAAGTGAACTATACCATATTTTACGATTGTAAAGGTCGACAAACGCTTCGACCATCAAATTTTATACAAACGGAAAGTCAGTCAGCGGTTCAGTACAGGTTGAGAAACACTGGTGTATCTGACGCCGTACGGTCCGAGGAGACACGAGGTGGTAGAGGTTCTCAAACGAGTTCAAGTACAGGTAACTCAGCCACTATGATAGATTGGCAGAGTAGAAGACAGGGGGAGAAGAGGAGGACGACAGTTAGAAAGGGTCGAAACCCCAGAAAAGGCCACTCAGTCGAGAAATGGAGTCCACCGACTTCTTAACCTCGAAGTCGTAGTCGGGAAGGTTACTTATAAGTCCCAACTAAAGGAAATCTTAACTGACCAAACTAGAGGAAAGACAGGTTCACTGAGAGTTCTCAAAGGAGGTCGTGGTGTTAAGTTTTCCTAGTGAAGAAATCGTGAGTCGGAAGAAATACCAGGTCGAGAGTGTAGGAATATACTGATGACCTTTTTGGAATCGAAACTGATATACCTGGAAACAGCCATTTCCCTACAGGGAAACTTATACGACAGATCCAAACAGTATCGAAAAGAAGGTTCCTCGTTAGTAGAAAATTAAAGTATCGACGTTAGTGACAGACGTCACTAAAACCTTGGGTTCTTTTATTTTAGACAGCGATGAAGACGAAAAAGAGGTAGATAAACGACACTTCACTACCGTGACCTACGGTACTAGAATCGAAAAATTACAACTCAAAGTTCGGTCCAAAAAGTGACAGGAGAAAGTGGGAGTAGTTCTCCGAGAAATCAAGGAGAAGTGAAAGACGGTAATCTCACCATAGTAGACGTATACACTACAACGACTATAAAGAGGGCCGTTAGAACTAAGGTCAAACACTAAGTAGGTTGGGGTGTAAAGAGTACTACATGAGACGTATCTTCAATTTATTCGTCCCTCTGTTATACGTCGGAACCGCATGAGGAAAGGGTCAAAACTCGGTCAATCAACAAGGTACATACCAAGATTGACAACGTAGAACTGTACGTATATACAAAGAGCCCTCTTTCCATGACACCAGAGCATAAGGGTAGAGATTCTTAAAAGGTGGCGACACTAGGTGTGTCAGTTTCCGAAATCGTATTTACCAGTTACCTACAATTCTTATTACTTAAAACATTTGTCATGTTTTATTACTTAACACATATGTCAAATTTTATAAAGTGGAGTTTCTATATATCACTCTTTATATCACTCTATAAAACCAAAATTTTTCATAAAGTACTACCTTGTCGACGACGACGTTGATTCAGCGAAGTCAACACAGGCTGAGGGACGTTGGGGTATCTACCGTCGGGTGGTCCGAGGCGGCAGGGACCCTGAGAGGTCCGTTCTTGTGACCTCACCCCGTCACAATAAGAAAATTGACGACAATAAGGTCGTCAATAAGAAAATCGTTTCTAACCAAATCCTTTACGGGGCACCAATCCCGAGTCAACGAAGGTGATGTCCTCCGTGACCAAGTCAGGTAGCAGTCCTTTGATACTGGGGTGTGCGACACGTCACACTGGTTCTTTTTTCTAACCAAATCTTACACTTACTTTTACAAAATATAAGATTCCGTCGAAAACCACCTTCTCATCTACTGGTTTCATTTAAAATAGTCTTAAAACTTATATTTTTCTTGAACCATAAGTTACATTTTATATTTTCGATACTACCTTTTGGTACTCATAGAAAGAATAACTGGAGATTATCTTTTTATACTATTTAGTCTTTAAATTGAGTCTACATCAGACGACGACGATTCAGCGCAGTCAGCACAGGCTGAGACACGCTGGGGTATCTGCCGTCGGGTTGTCCGAGGGGGCAGGGACCCTAAGAGGTCCGTTTTTGTGACCTCACCCAACGGTAAAGGAAGAGGTCACGTACTTTCACTTTTCACTTTCACTTCACCGAGTCAGCACAGGTTGAGAATCGGTGGGGTACCTGACGTCGGGTGGTCCGAGGAGGCAGGTGCCCTAAGAGGTCCGTTCTCATGACCTCACCCCACGGTAACGGAAGAGGTTCGTCTACATCAGACAAGGAGTCATTTACGACCTTCATCCTCGAGTACATAATTTTAAATTTTATTCCAGTTGTCCTAAATTAATATCTAATTGTCCCTTTTTGTCCATAAGGTAAATTATAGTAAGATAAATTAAAAAACTTTAATATAAATTAAAGAACTTTGATAATATTAGAATGTATATTAGACACACTAATATATCAGTTTTTCTGGTAACTCCAGATACAATCGACGAACTTTCTTTATACAAGAAACTAATCAAAACGTTAGTGGTGTATTTTAAAAAGTCGACAAGCAATTTGAGTACCAGTCGGAGATGGATCTCTCAGCTCAGAATAAATAATGTGACCCACGTAAAACTCAAAAAGAGGAGTTACTTAAGAGTCACAGAGAAAGGGGGACACAAGGGATAAACATGAAGAAGAAGGAGACATTGTCGACCAACCCATAGGACGGTGATAGACAAGAACTTGTGTACGTCGGGTGACAAACATCCGACCGGTGTAAGGTCCTACAGTAGAGATCACACCCTGAATGAATCCTGAGTATCTGTTGTCAACGAGTATCTGTTTTGAGGAGTCCCTTGGTCTACATTATTGCCACCATCCAGGTTAAGAATCTTCTGAACATTACAAGGGATTGGAATTTAAATGAGTACAGGATAATCGTGAGTTATCGTAGAACTAAGAGATCAAAAATCAGTCAAATGGTAGTTTGTTGTACGCTGGGACGTAAGAGTACCTTCATAATCCGATACCCTTACAAAGAGAACACGTTCGATCACACCCCCGTAGACGATAAAACTCTTAAACAAGAATAAATAGACATCATGTGACAGTTGGACACTTTAACAGGTACTAAATAAAGAACAGTAGAGTTCACACTTCATAGTTCCCATGTCAGTAGAATATTCGTTCTCTGAATAATCTGGTCCCTAAATAAAAAAAAGAGTACAATTCGAAAAAACTAGTGTTCCTTGTCTTTTAGTCCGGTATATACGGAGGAAAACCTTTTCCCCCTAAATACCTTTATTGTATGTATCTATCTTGGTCTTTCGTCCGTCCTTGTCTCTGGTCGACGAGAGACACGCGGACGATAAGAGAGTAAGAACCGACGAACGAGGAAAGGCATAAGGAGGTAGACTTTAGACCTTTCTGGAAGAGACTAACTGTATAATCCTTCGTAGTCACAGGACATACGGTCCGGTGGATTACACACCGGTGGGCTAGCTGTCTACCGACAGAAAACCAACTCACGGACAGGGACGAGGTTAGACACCGGAAACGACGTGTTTCTTGTCGTCATTACGAGACCCCAGCTATCTGCGCTGGGGACCTAAACCGTCGGTACTATTGTGCGAGTCACATAGAAGGGAGTGTAGAAACATGGGAAGGTATTTCGAAGACCTGTCTCGTTTAGGATGAGTCACGAAAGTGGAGGACTGAAGGGTACGCAAACGGTTTGATAAAGTATGTCAAAGACGGTGCTCGTCACCGTCAAAGAGGACTTTTAGACAACAGAGGAAACAGGGGTTCTAAAGTGTCGACGTGTACGAGCATCCGTGTGAAATCTGGATCGGTGACAAGTAATAAGTCGTAACGACTGGTGAAAAAAGAACTACTAGGAAGGAAGTAAAAATTGTATACTAGAAGAGAATCTAAAGCATAGAAAAAACCAGTAAGTAAGAAGTACAAGAAACATTCGAGTACAGTATAAACGGTCACAAAGGTACCAAAACGGGAATAAGATCAAAACGTCTCGTCAACGATGTACTGTCATCGTACTACTATTGGGACAGTCGATCTTTTTAATGTAATAAAACCGTACTCTGTGTATAAAAACGGATCGCTGGTAACCAAGGGAAAGATCAGTAAGGTGTTTATGTAAATATATTGGGTCAGATCTTAAAAGAAGTCAAGAAGTCAAGTCAACGAGTCAGCACAGGCTGAGAAACGTTGGGGTACCTGACGTCGTGCGGTCCGGAGGAACAGGTAGTTGTTGAGGGTCTCAAATGAGTTTGAGTACAGGTAACTCAGCCACTACGGTAGATTGGTAGAGTAGGAGACAGTAGGAGAAGAGGAGGGCGAAAGTTAGAAAGGGTCGTAGTCCCAGAAACGGTCACTCAGTCAAGAAGGGTAGTCCACCGGATTCATGACTTCAAAGTCGAAATCGTAGTCAGGAAGGTTACTTATAAGTCCTGACTAAAGGAAATCCTACCTGACCAACCTAGAAGAACGTCAGGTTCCCTGAGAGTTCTCAGAAGAGGTCGTGGTGTCAAGTTTTCGTAGTTAAGAAACCACGAGTCGAAAGAAAGACCAGGTTGAGAGTGTAGATATGTACTGGTAACCTTTTTGGTATCGAAAATGATCTACCTGGAAACAACCACTTCATTACAGAGACGAAAAATTATACGACAGATCCAACCAGTATTGAAAAGAAGGTTCCTCATTCGCAGAAAATTAAAGTACCGACGTTAGTGATAGACGTCACTAAAACCTCGGGGGTTTTATCTCAGACGGTGACAAAGGTAACAAAGGTGTAGATGAACGGTATTTCACTACCCTGGTCTACGGTACTAGAATCAAAAGACTTACAACTCAAAATTCGGTTTAAAAAGTGAGATGAGAAATTGATAGTAGTTCTCCGAGAAATCAAGAAGCGAAAGACGGTATCCACACCACAGTAGACGTATTGACTCCAATAACTATAAAGAGGGTCGTTAGAACTAAGGTCGCATACGAAGTAGGTCGGATCGCAAAGAGTACTACATGAGACGTATATTCAATTTATTCGTCCCACTGTTATATACCGGAACTGTATGAGGTAAGGGCTAAACCTCGGTCAGACAAAAAGGTACAGGTCAAGATTGTCAACGAAGAACTGGACGTATGTCTAAAGAGTCCTCCGTTCATTCTACCAGACCATAACGGTAGAGAAATTCTTAAAAGGTGTCAACAACACTAGGTGTGTCAGTTTCCGAAACCGTATCAGTTATCAGAAATTAGTATACGGGAGAAGAAATACCACTTCACCGTTTCATAAAAAGGACTTTAAACTTTATTTCGTCAAATGTAACAAGTAAAGTAAATCAAATACTAAATAGCTTCACAAGAGACTAAGAGTAATACTGGACTTTATTGAGAACGATAAAACGGTATGGAAACCGACAGTAAGAAGTAAAGGAATTGAGGAAAGAGTCAAATCTGAATAAAGAGGGTCATTCATCTGCACTACATAGGAAGACCATAACGAGGGGATGTCAGATAAGGGATGGATGACTGTCACTAAAAGGATTCTATGTCTATATTAATACAGTGCGGGAAAAATGTTCAGGAGGTGCTGACAAGGGATAGGGGAAGGTCCTAACCTTCCTAAGTATCATAACAGGGACGGATAGAAAGGTTAGAGTGGAGTGACCTGGTAAGAGGGAAAGACTAAGACATGACGTTGATGTGACGAGAAATTTAGGAGATTCAACGAGTTAGAATCTATTGTAGTCACTGTCAATAGTTACTTTTTTGGAAACCATATAATTAAATAACATTTGTGAATGTCGATTCAATTGTTTCAAGACCCGAAGGGAGCATCCAGTCACCATTTCTTGGGTGGACGGTTAAGTCCTCTACATTCAAGCTAGGGACTCAGCCCTTCTAGGAGACCTCTTCTTTTACCGTTGTGTGAGTCATAAGAACGGACTCTTTAGGGTACCTGTCTCCTCGGACCACCCGACGTCAGGTACCCCAACGCTTCTCAACCTGTGCTGAATCACTGATTTGTTGTCGTTGTACCGTTTCAAGGTTCCCCGGTAGTAACTGGAGTAAAATATCCGACCGATGAAAATAGTTGAGAGTACGTATTTACTTTATATACATATAGTTTAAACTGTAAGTAAGGGTAATAATAAATTCCACAAACTATCCTGTTTTGTATGTTTATTTGTTTGAACCGGGGTCTTCAATTATGTCAAGAATGCATTCATAGTATTATAAATATCGTTCCTTACTATTATGAAAAAGTTTACATACCCAATAAAATAAAAAGATTAGTCAAGACACTTGAACTCGTATTACAAAATTAAATAGTTTCAATACGTTTCATACATTAAATGATTCTGAAAATATCTTTTACTAACGTATACTGAGAAAATAATTAGAAAAAGAGGTTAAAACAGAGAGGAGGAACCCTTAGATGTAATATTTAGACAATCTCTAATCTTGACTATCAACAATTTACGAAAACAACTAAGTCAGTCAATGAACACCCAAAAATTTAATAATAAACTTCTAAGGTGTTCACTCAGTTCGTCACAAGAGACCTTAGAGAATAATTCTTCCCCATCTCCTTTCTCCTCCTTTTATTTTATTTTATAACTCGGAAAGGATCTAACGATCCTATAGTCTCCCAAGGAATTTCATGTCAATCGAAAAGGTGAATGCAACTAAAGGAGACCAATCCACTCAACGAGGGTTTCGACAATTTAAAGTAAGCCGTATATAGATATTTTCGTCTCTTCTCTTATAGTCGACGTTCACAACACTTTTGTCCGACTATTTACCTTGTGTGAATGACAGAGTACGAGTCGAGAATTATTCACTATCGATGACATCATTCGTTCCAGTAAGTCTGATCAAACTTAAGGGTGAAAGGTCGAGACACTTGAAATTATACCATAAAGTCAAAGGAGGAAACATTTTACCCCACATTTATACATGGAGTATCTTTACAACATAATTTCGTGGATAATATTAATCATCATACGTAGACGACGACGACGATTCAGCGTAGGCTGAGACACGCTGGGGTGTCTGCCGTCGGGTGGTCCGAGGAGACAGGGCCTCTAAGAGGTCCGTTCTTGTGACCTCACCCAACGGTAAAGGAAGATGGTTCGTGAGTCATGTACTGAACAAAATTCACAACAACAGTGTTCTCATTAGTAAATACCTTTTAGGTCACACCGTATCCGAGACATGTTCTGGGAACAACTATGATAGACACTAAGACTTTGAAGTCCGTAGACAATCTTCTTCTGAAATAAAGTCAACAAATTGAAAACATCCGACCTAGTACATCCGATTAGGATTGTCTTTATGACTAAGTCTGAAGTAACTCGGATTTAGATCGGTTTTTCGTTTGTTCGATTGTTTGTTGTTGGTTTTTTTGTTTTGTTTTGCATAAGACACTCGTCGGTTTCTACCACGTATGTGTCTCAACGTATGTACATGAAAGGAATCCCTTCGTAAGAAATTCAAGAGTAAATCACGGGTAGTGTAAAGACAACGAACAATCGACTTACTGAAATCCACTTAGAGTTATTACAAAAGGAGTAGACACTTTATTTCCCCAATCTATCGATTAAAAATTTTTCAGAGTTCAGATCTTTGAAAATTTAAGACACATAGACTAAAAAAAGACCCAATAAAAGATATGGTTAGAGAGATTTTCTTTTTATTTAAATGAGACTTCATATTCGAGACACGTGTCCTAAGTGACCTACAGTTCGAGACACTACTTATTCCTTAAAGTTCAGGTTGCACTTCCTGGTCATATATAAAAAATTTTTTTAATATTAAAGTCACCTTATTCAATTCATTTAGAGTTCGTATTTATTCTCACTACCTAAAAACACCTTTACCACCGGTGGTCTTTTACGAAACGTCTCTTCAATACTGTCTTACCCAATCTGACGTGAATGTTTCAACAGGGTTTAAAGTCACAAACCGTTAAGATTTCCACGTAAATGACAATCAACATATTCGGCGACAACCGATAGTCACGGAGACGAGGTGTATCGCTGACCCCCTGGACTCGGGTACCTACGAGAGTGTAGAGCCGAGCCTCGGAGACACTAACAGTGTCACTTTCCTCCTTTTCCTCGACCACTAAATGGTGGTCGGAATTTACGGAATCATGAAAGACCAGGTGGCTACTGGTTGTGGTGGAGGTGCACGTCGGACAATCTTAATCTATCAAAGTAAATCGACATTCTCTCACCCACTACACCCTCTCATTTATAAACCACTCACATATAAAAACGATGTACCATGGACTCGATTAAGACTTTTCCATTCACTTTTAGTCAGACCATTTACATCTTCTTTTACTTTTTCTTCGAGAGGAGACTTCCGTTTGTTTAATTGTATAGAAGTCACATTTTTCCACTTACAATCCCTTCTTAAATTGATGACACAAACTAATTCGTAGACCTTTGACCTTATATCACATTCAACATTTCTCGACTCTTGACTCTTATTCGGGACTCGATCGAAATATTGACTCATAACTGGACCATTACACTAAAATAAATATTAATTTCACGTGTAACTAATATATAATACTTAAAATATCCATAATAAAACACCTTTCATACAATTACCTATCTAAGATACGATATCCGTCTAACGAGACAATAAACGTGAATTCAACGAATCGGGACAAAAAAAATTAGGGGAATATGACTTTCAGATTAGTGTATAAACCTCTCTTTACTTGAGATTTCCCAAATAGAAAAATGAACTCGAAAATTTCAACGTAGTCTTCTGTTCTTTTGCGTAACGAAATGTGTGTAATAGAGTCGATTTGGAGTGTTATTGGGACACTCTTTCCACGACAATAATAGGGATGAAGGTTTGAGACAGTCGAATGTTCGGTAATCTACCATACTGATAAAAGTAAAATATGAATTTTGTTAACCAGGATCTTTTCCATTCAGTTATAATATATATACAAAATAGATAGTACGTAGACAATAGTTTGATTTTAGAGATAATATTTACAAATACTAAAAATGTCATTTTAATTTATGTGGATCATCCTTAATACGACGTCACAATTGAAAAGACAAAAATCCCAAACCTGTCTCCTAAGTTTCCGGTCTAAAGACGAAAGTCGTCACAATAAAGTTGACAATTGGTTTTCTTTCTTCGCTGACTTTTGTCTTCAAGTGGATGTGTAGAACGAAAGGGATTGTAGTTCTTACCATTTCTAAATTTTTAAAATTTTATTTACATTAGTGTTAATAATTTTCACATGTGTCAGATATATAGAACCGACTTTCGTATAATTACTTTATAATTTATTCATCTAAAATTGAATACCAACGGCCCCCCTTCTTACCTCCTCTCTCTATCCATCAAACCTTACTTGTACATGTGTGACGAGGAACCATTGGTTATACCTGGATGAATATCGTGTCTCTTGAGACGAGTCACAATACACCGTCGGACCTACCCTCCCCTAAACTCCCCTCTTACCTATGTACACAGACATACCGACTCCGGGAAAGTACATGTGGACTTTGATAGTGTTATAACAATTGACCGATACGAGGTTGTATTTTAAATTTTTTTAAAAAATTCATCTAAAATCAATAAGTCGTAACAAAACGATCCAGACCAGTCAGTTATGTTAAATTTTTTTTCGAGATATTTATAAATGTCTTTCCTCGTTTTAGTAATATAAATGTCTCTTCCGCTACCTTTGGGTGAGGTCATGAGAACGGACCTTTTAGGGTACCTACCTCCTCGGCCCATCCGACGTCGGGTACCCCACCGATTCTGTGCTGCGATTCCGTACTGACTCACTGAAATTAAAGTGAAAGTGAATGGATCTCATTCTCTTACTGTGTGTTTTAAGTACTTATTCTTTCAAACCAATCCCTCGGACTGTGTTATTTTTATATATTTTTAATTCATCTAGAGGAAATAAACTCGTGATTGGTTAATCTTCTGAACTACCTTTTATATACTTTATAAATCTTTATTTGGTTTCCCTTTCACGTGTTTTGGACATGCTTCATTTGGACATTTCAAACTAGTTTTCTGATTTTCTCCTAAAATTACCCTTTAGACTTTATAGCATCGCTATAGTCGATGTGGTTAAACAAGAGATTGTAAGCTACTTAAAAAGTTGTCACAAAAACCCTCTTTTGAATTCTTTTACTACGTACGAGATAAACTAGATATACTTATTTCTTCTCCTATATTCTTTTTCATTACTTCCTCGGGTAAGGAAACAGCATTGTATATAATATTTCGACGTGGTCACTATGATGGCTCTATCAGTTTATCCACCTTTACCTAGTCATTTTGTATGACATATATGTCCTACGATTTAATGAAATTTTTATCTAAATACCTTTGAAAGGTTGAAAACCTTTTATCATTGAAATCTAAAAAATTTTGATGTTTGCATGATCTTCTTTCGTGTCGTTCAACAAAAATATCGTTTAAAAACCGTGCTACTGTTACGGTTGGCGGTATTTTGTTTGTTTGTTTTAGTTACAAACGTCCTATTCTTTTAAATTTTGAAGACATCTTTAAAACATTCTAGTATTTGATTCTACAGTATCAGTCACTTTTTATTTAATAACACAGTATCTCTAGTAATTATCTAGTCTTTTTACTTACAAGGTCCTCCCCTTTTTTTTTTTTTCCATTTCCCATACTTGTCTGGTTAGGTTTTTCCTTTATACTTGTTAATTATGTGTCCACTTTCCTCCGAGTCAGAGTGATCATAATTTCTTCATGTCTAATTTTGTTCCTCAATTGTAGAGGGATGGATCACCGTCTCTTTTTTCCGTATACATAGACACCAGAACAGGCACCTCACACTTTTAACCGTGAAAATAACTCATCTTCCGAATCTTTAACTATGTCGAAAAGACCTCTCGTTTAATAAACTGTATATAAGTTTAAAATTTTATAAGTATATGAATGACTGGGTCATAAGGTAAAGATCGTTATAGAAGATTCCTTTATTATACACAACTTTCTATGTACCTTTCTTACAAATGGTATCTATATAAACTTTCGATAGACTTATTTGACCCAACTGATTTAACACTACTAGGTATAATATTTATGGTACGTACATAATTCTCTTTATACTGTATATATATTTAAAAGATCCTCTTTATGTTATGTAACAGTTTACTTTTTACGTTCAATGCGTAATCATCCATCTTATACTGAGGTCAAAAAAATTCACACCCATTAGGAAAATCCGAAGAAACTCGTCTATGTCTCCATACCTTCCTACTGGTGGTTGGACAGACACCAAAGGAGTCTTTTCATCCTAACCGACCTATAACGATTATACAAGACAAAGAAATACATTGAGATATGTAAAAAATTAGTGTCCTTAGTATGTAATGAACGTGTTAAAATTCGCGGGGAATGGGACATTGCTTTGTTTAGCCGTTTCCAAATTTGCAGGGAGTGTGGACTTGTTTTGCTTTGTTTGGAGTTTTACAAATTCCTGGAACAAGGACCATTTAACGGACACGGGTATTCGACGTCAGGTACCCCAGTGTTTCTCAGTCTGTGTTGACTCGTTGACTTGATTTGACTTGACTATTCGACGTGTACCGTCTTTAATAAGAACCTGTATAAAAGACAACTGTAAGGTTCCCTAACGATCTGGATAAGACGTGAGAATGGTCAATCATAAATATAATAGAGTAAATAGTTGGAAACAGGGACTATTGACGCGAGAAGAAAATAAATATATATATGTGTGTTTGTAAAGTGGTGGAGTCAGAATGAGATTCCTCCGTGGTCACGAGCATACAGTGTCAGGGTGTTGTTTTGTTTAAATATTAACACTAAGGTAATATCTATTTTAATATCTTTATTTCTTTTACTCGGATAAGCTACCCCCTCTCTTTAACTCTCTCTACTAAACATAAAATCTGGAATCGATCTATCATTGACATTGAATAAACTCATCATAAATACTAAATCCCTTTTGAAAGTACGCTAAAAAAAAACTCGTAGCATCGTTAGTGTATTTTATATATAATCTTAACGATGCTACATCAAAAGACAACGACGAATTGTCTAATAGTGTTTGGATTTCTGAGTTTTCCCATGAAGGAAGTGCTGAGTTACCATTTCTCAGACGGACGGTCACGTCCTCTGGGTCTAAGTCAGGGACCCAGTCTTTCTACGGGACCCCTTCTTTCACCGTTGGGTGAGGTCCTAAGAACGGACCCTTTAGGGTACCTGTCTCCTCGGACCTCCCGATGTCAGGTCAGGTACCCCAGCGTTTTCTCAACCTGTACTGAATCGCTGATTTGTTGTTATTGTTACTGAATTTTTGTGGTGGTGCATAATCGAGTGTCGAGAAAATTCAGTCTAGAACCACTCACACCGACTCAAAAGATGAGTGTCAGAGTCGCACCTCCGACCCGACCTAAGACCCGTTCTTAGGAGTCCAACGACCGTCTTGAATGCACGTCAATATTCTGACTCCAGGGTAGAGGAGTGACTGACAGTGGGTCCCGACGAGAGTCGAGGGTCTCCGACGAGTGCCCGAGGGACCGACAAAGGGTCGGAAGAAAAAGTCCCGACGGTCCTCCTAGGGAACACAGTTTAGGGCAAGTACGAAAGTCACAGAGACTGAAATAGAAGACGTTGGTCACCCTCTTTTGGGAGACGAACATTTCTAGAGTACAATATACCAAAACGGAAGGACCTACTTAGAGGGACCTAATCCTTTTCTGTCTCCTTGGTCTCTAGTTTAACGGTCGTAGACAACCTAGTATCTTTTTTCGTTCCCTTAAGTTTTTTTAGTAGATCAGGACGAAGTAACTAATGTGATTTCGGAAACTGACACACCTAGTGTTGTTTGCCCTTTTCAGAGTTTCTCTATCCTTATGGTTTGGTGGAATCAACAAAGGACTCTTCGGACATACGTCCTGTTCTACGTTGTCAATCTTGGTCTGTACTTCGTTACCTGACCAAGATTTACCCCTTTCCTCATGTAGTTCCAGCATATAACAGTGGCACTATTAAATTGAATATACGTCTCACGTAGTACACTTTACGACCCGACCCAATTAGTGTTCGACCTTAGTTCTAACAGCCCTCTTTATAGTTGTTGTAGTGTATACATCTACTATGGTAAAATTACCATCTCTCACTTCTTTTTGATTTCTCGGAGAACTACTTTCACTTACTCCTCTCACTTTTTAGACCAAATTTTGAGTTGTAAGTTTTGTGATTCTAGTGCCGTAGACCAGGGTAATGGAGTACCGTTTATCTTCCCCTTTTTCACCTTTATTACTGTCTAAAATAAAAGAACCCGAGGGTTTTAGTGACGTCAACCACCAACGTCGGCACTTTAATTTTCTGTGAACGAGAAAGCTTCTTTACGATACTGTCTGGATCTGTCACATAATTTTTCGTCTCTGTAGTGAAACGGTTGTTTCCAGACATAACAGTTTCGACACCAAAAAGGTCATCAGTAGATACCTACACTCTCCACCTGGGATTTCTTCCGACTCGTGACTTCTTAACTACGAAAACTTGACACCACGACCTTTTCTGAGAACTCGTAGAGAACCTGTCGTCCCCCTAGTTTGGTCAGGTAGGAGGTCCTTTAGTTGAGACTTATAAGTGACTTCCTGAAGACGACTTGGACTTCGAGGTTCAGAAACCGGTGGACTCCCCGTTGTCTCGTAGTCTGCCAACCTACTGTAGTGACTGAGCTACCTGCAATTCAAACTCGTTTGAGGTCCTCTATCACTTCCTGTCCTTTCGGACCACACGACATGAAGAACCCCAGCGCCTCAGTTTGTACTGAATCACTGACTTGTTGTTGTGTCAATCATTAGAATTAATCCAGACGTGCGAGGGAAACCAGTACTTTACACTAGGTGGTCCACCGACTCTTAGGACTCCGGGAGAATTTAGAGACGAACATTGTATGTAAATTATTTATTTTTGTCCTCGAGTCTGTCCCATTCACTGAACCGGCACCAGTCCGACGATTCACCGTCTGGACGTCAAGCTGGGGTGTAAAAGACTGTTGTTTTGAGAACAAGACTGTCTGTCTCCTTTGAGGACTAACTGAACAAAGAGAACAGACTAATTAGTATACTGTAATTAGTGTGTTGAGATTAATGTAGTAGAGATTATGAGGGATTTCGAAGGTTTTAATTTATGTTCAAAAAATGGAACTGTGCGTTCCTACAAGTATTATACTGTCGAAAAGTTGCACTAGAGGGAGGAAAGAGGAGGTATGTTGAATGTAAAGTAGACAAGAGGACCTACGGAGTATGGACGAGTGACGTCTCAAAAACGTCAAACAAGGGTGACGGACCCTTACGTGAGAAGGGAGGAGAGGTCGACCGTCTAGGACAGACAAGAAGTCAGGATGGAAAAATGACTTGGGAACGACTAAGAGGGATTGGCAACAGTAAGAAGGGAAGAATGTTATATCCACAAAGAAAAAAGAATGGATAAAATCAGAGTTAGAACACATCATAGTAAACACATGAAATTTAGAGGATCTGACATACAAAGTACTCCCTTATTTATGGAAACATTGGGGACGTCTCGGATTCCCGTCAAGGGAACAGGTAGTCCCCCAGAATCGTTCATAAATAACGTACCTCACTTTGTTCTCTGTCGAACCCTACCCTTTCACCCACGTGAGTTCGTCATTGTTGTCCTCGGTGCGGTCGTCGAAATGACTCACGGAGAACGCACAACCTGCGTCAAGAGTCGTGACTTGTATGTGTCTGTGTACATCAAGGACGTCGTCGGAGGATACATAGTCAGTCAGTCAGTGCAGACTGACAAACGCTGGGGTACCTGACATCGGGTGGTCCGAGAAGACAGGAACCTTAAGAGATCCGGTCTTATGACCTCACCCATCTGTAAGGGAAGAGGTCCCCTAGAAGGGCTGAGTCCCTAGCTTGGGTCCAGAGGACGTGACATTCGTCCAAAAAATGGTAGGCTCGGAGGTCGGATTCTAACCTTAATAAAAGGGTCCGGTTCCCATCCCTTTGAATTCGGTGTCCCTCAACATTCACGGAACGGGACGCACTTAAAAATATTGACTACTTTCTCTGTCTTTTCCTTTTCGCTCAAATTTTCCTCTCAACCATTTTCCTTTATTCGGGACTTCCTTCAGTTTCTTGGTCCAACACGGGACTGAACTTTTAAGTTCCCTTTTCTCTTAAATTTCCTCTCCTAAATCAGTCACCACGGTGACAACTCTCTCGTGTTCTACTCACTCACGACTCCGTCTCGATTCCTAAACAACCAGTCACACGAACAACCACTGAGACTCTTGGTAAAGTCATCCTCTCAATCGTCCTCTTAAGTCCAACATTTTTTAATTCCATATCCAATTGTCATTCCATATCCAATTGTGATTCCTCCGAAGGGACCACCGAGTCTGCCATTTCGCAGACGGCTGTTACACCCTCTGGGTCCAAGCTAGGGACCCAACCCTTCTAGGAGACCTCTTCCTTTACCGTTGGGTGAGGTCATGAGAACGGACCTTTTAGGGTACCTGCCTCCTCGGACCATCCGATGTTAGACACCCCAGCGTTTCTCAGCCTGCGCTGACTCGTTGAAGTGAAGTGGAGATTGTCATTCCTAGATCCCCGTCACATCTGTCGGAAATCTCATCGAACTTGGCTTTGCTTCTTTCTTGTCACCTTAAAACGTCCTATCACACTAGTTTGTTTTTCTACACTACGTCCCTCTCCCACTTCAAAGTCATCTTTGTGTTCGATTATTTTACGTGTCTCTTGTCTCGCCACCATTTTCCTGTCCGAGCTCCTTCTCCGTCCGTCTTCCAAAGTCCCCAACCGAGGTCGTTCCTCTCTTCCCGTGAAGGACGAATCTGACACCAGAACTTCCTTCCCTCCTCCATCCTCTTCGTTCGTCCTTTGAGAGAGCGAGAACGGGACTTAAGTCAGTAGAAGAACCTTTTGCACAATCAGAAGATTCCGACGACATTGTTTCGTGGTGTTTGTACCACCGAATGTCGTTGTCTTTAAGTAAGAGAGGACCAAGACCCCCGATCCCCAGATTTTGGGTTCACAACCGACGTGACCGAGTAAAACTTCCAAGACTCCTTCTTTGACAGGGCGCGGAGAGAGTATGGAAGACGGCGAACAGTCGTTAAGAACTATGCGGAACTGAACGTGCACAGAAGTGCGACTGGAGACGGAGACAGAAGTGCACCGGAAGAGGGGACACATAGAAAGACACGGGCCCAAAGAGAGAAGAACGTTTCCGTAGCCAGTGACCTAATCCCGGGTGGGGTTAGGTCATACTGGAGTAGAATTAACCTAATATAGACGTTTCTGGAATAAAGGTTTGTTTCAGTGTAATTGTCGAGGGCCCCCCAATCCTGGAGTGGTATAGATAAACCGTCTGTGTCAAGTCGGGTGTTGTCTCCCAATCCTTGGAATATTTGTGACTTAATGGACGATTCCTCTTACTGTCCCTCAGTTTTTCTTCGTTGCGTATCGGTACTGAAAGAAACCTGACAAACAAGTTTAAGGAAACGAAAACTAAGGGTGACTAAGGAGATAAGGTAAGAAAGATATGGTGATGATAGAACTGGAGACTTGGGGCGAACGGTTGAACCACGGGTGTGGACGGACGGAGGAGGGACCCACGTACATAACTAAGCCTTACACCAGGTGTATAGACCCGAGGGTGGCGAACCGGGAGAGCAGACAAGGTAAGAGCACCTTAGACGTGAGTCGGGGTGGGACTAGAACCTCACATATATATAGAAATACATATATAGTGGGACGCCCTTATCTGGAGAATCGCCTGAAGGAGAAGACACAACCTTGACGACCGCGACTGAAGGGCATTGGCAAGACAGACCCACGGCGAACTTAAGTCCGCACTGCACTTCAAGTATACAGTCCCGACGACGTTTTCTTGAGAAAATAACTCACCCTTCAATCTGGTTCAGAAGGTTTACATTCGTACAAATATTAAGGAACTAGAAAACGTTTCGGAGAGAACGGTTATTCTAACAAAGGAGTTTCTACGGAGTAAGAACCGTCAATAAGATCAAAGGAGAGAGAGAGCGCCCTGGGTACGACCCATAAGAGAATCGTCGAACAGAGGGGCAGACTAGAAGTTCACCATAATCTCTTCGACGTTTTCGGGTCGCACCCAAATGGATTGTCGGGTCCCTACGGAACGAAGGGACGTCTAGTGCACTGATTCATACGGAAAGCTCAACCGACAGGAAAATTTCTAGTCTCGTCACACCCTCAAAATGGATGATATTGTCGACGGCCCCTACTATGTAGAAGTCTCTTTGTTATATTCACCGTTCATTGCCCCCTGTCCCACTCGTGATGTAGGAGAGAATGAAAAAGCATGGAAGAAAAGATGGCACTAATACGAGGACAGTCTAATAAAATTCTGTAGAAATTTGTCGTGTCCGGTAGAGACTTTCTTCCCTTCATTAAGGAGAGGTACGGAAAAGTTCACGGAAACGTGAGAGACAATAAAGTCCTTTTCAACTATACTTGGGACTACCGCGGGTCCCCGCGACCCGGAGAGGGGCGAGTCAGACGAAAGACTCAACCGAGATTTACTCGGTACTCCACGGTGTCACTTGACACACCAGAAATGGACCTCTTCACACAGGGTACCAGGTACGACGAGGTCCTCGGGTCCCTTCCTGTCTCGCCAGAGTCGAGTCTCCCACGACCCAGACACTCACCACCCCACGACACTCGACACACGTCCACCCACGGTGTCTCAAAAGTGTCGGAGAGGGCCTCGTCGAAATCTCCGTCCGTCCCTTTGCGTGACACTCTTCTTTGCGTCGTGTCCTGAACCGTAGACCCCTCTCTTTTCCCGAGTGTTATCGACGACATTCTAAAGACGGAATTTTTTTCATAGAGGTTCATGAAGGGACCACCGAGTCTGCCGTTTCGCAGACGGAGGTTACGTCCTTTGGGTCCAAGTTAAGGACCCAGCCCTCCTAGGGGACCTCTTCCTTTACCGTTGGGTGAGGTCATGAGAACGGACCTTTTAGGGAACCTACCTCCTAGGACCACCTGCCTCCTAGGACCATCCCATGTCAGGTACCCCAACGTTTCTCAGTCTGTACTGACTCGTTGAAGTGGAAGTGAAAGTTCCCGAGTCTACTGGTGTAGGGGTCCTAAGGACCCTCTTACTCAACTAAACCCCGATTTAGAGGTTCTAGGAAAAGATCCAGTCTCACTGAGTGGAACCTGGATGAAAAAGAATTGGTGCGGACACCCTCACTAAATAGACAGTTCTTGAATTCTCATGGAACGACGTAACTTAATAAGTAAGTAGACAGAGAACTGGTCAGATATTTGAGAAATTCGAAAAAACACCCCTCTCCCTTTCCCGAGTAGATTAAAAATTTTAATATCAATTAAAAAACTTACCGGTCGTGTGAATACACAAAGTTTTTAGTTTTAATATTTCTATCCACACGAAATCTACAGAGTGAAAGTGAAAACACAAGAACGGACACAAAAATACGTTTACTTTCGTTTATATTTATATGTGCGGCTAAAAGGTGAAATAGAATTTTTCATTGACGGATGTATAATGGATCGTGAACAATAAAGACAACAACAATTACATAGGACCTATAGAAAGACATAGTCACGTATTTCTCGAAAGGAATGAGAAAAAAAATATAAGGAAATATAACCTGAATGGTTCTACGATAATTTTAGTTATTTAACAAATAAAACAGAGAACGTACTTACCGAGACTTGTACACGGCGAACAAGGGTACACCGAATAGACATCCTATAAGAATCTTCACTTTAACAACCCAAGTCCTCATTTGAGTAAATGTCAAAGACATATAGGGGTCCTAGGTCACAGGTACCATGAGTCTCAGAAATGAGTTGTTTATTAAACTCCTTTATACACCCTTCTTGAAAAAGACCCAAAGACCGGTCAAGTAGGACATTAGACAGAGTCGATGTCAAGAGATTACATACAGGTCCCATTCTGTAAATACGATAATCTCCATTGGAACATATTTTTCTCGAAAACTTATAAAATGTTCGTCGGACCCACCGAGTTTACCATTTCGCAGACGGATGTTACGTCCTCTGGGCCCAAGCTAGGGACCCAACCCTTCTAGGAGACCTCTTCCTTTACCGTTGGGTGAGGTTATGAGAACGGACCTTTTAGGGTACCTGCCTCCTCGAACCATCCGATGTCAGCTACCCCAGCGTCTCAGCCTGTGCTGACTCGTTGAAGTGAAAACTTATAAAAATACTGATCTGGGTTTTTTCTTGCAAAATACATACGAAGACGACTTCGAAATGTTTGTGTGTGTGATAACTTGAATCATTCTTTCATGTAGAGGCTTGTGGTTACTTATACAGTGAAAATAAACCGAGACTACTGAGAGACTCAGTCTCACCCAAGAAAAGGGGCAGAAAGAAGAAAAGAGAGAGGACGGAAGTTAAAATAAAAGACGGTTTACAAGTCTTTTCAGTAGGATATCTGTTTCTACATTTGTGGTGGACAATACTGATTAAGTGAGACCAGAGAGGGACAAAGGTGCCGAACGGTGATGACTTCATCAGTCTTCGTCACGTCTCATGACTTGGTCATCTCCCTCGGAAGTCCAACATTGAGTGAACAATGGACGGGTCGCGAGCGTGTACCAGTTAATCCTATAATTCATACTTGACTCAGAAACTCAAACGATAACGACACCAACCGGCAAGTTAACACAGGTTGAGAAACGCTGTGGTACCTGACATCGGACGGTCTGAGGAGACACGTACTCCTAAGAGGTTCGTTCTTATGACCTCACCTAACGGTACGAGAAGAGGTCCCCTAGAAGGGCTGGGTCCTTAGCTTGGTCCCAAAGCACGTAACGTCCGCCTACGAAATGGTCTACTCGATGGTCCCTTACTGAACAGTAAACCCTGGAATCTGTAATTTGGATCTGGACTACCGGGAAGTAACCGAGCAGATATCTGACTCCTTTACCCCGTAATACTCACCGTCTTATAGACGATGTGGACTCCAAAAAATAAATTTCCCAATCAAAAGGTTCTATGACTAGAACAAACTAGGAACAACTCAAAACAAAAACTGTAAAGTACCAAATGATCGAGGACGACGACGACGACGACGATTCAGCGAAGTCAACACAGACTGAGACACGCTGGGGTCTCTGCTGTTGGGTGGTCCGAATGGAAAAAAAAAAAAAAAAATTCAAAAGTCTCATTTGTGGAAAACTTTTTGTTAGAAAGAATCTCGTAGTCACATAATTCGACTCTTTTCGAATCAAAGGGACTCACCTATGTCGTGGTAAGGGGACTCCACCGGGAACTTCAAGAAGAATCCTCGGAACCCTTACTAGTCGAATCCGGTAGAGAAAGTAAAATATTCCAGTGTGGGTTCCGGGTTCCTCAGACTTACTAAACAGATTCCAATACTTTCAGTCATTGGGTCGGTCGTTGTCCTGGAGCCGAGAACAAAGGTTCTGACCACGAAAAAGGTAATGAATAATGAATGAATTAACGTTTAATAAAGCCTATTAAATCCCATATCGCAAAACGTAGTCGCACAGTGGTCGTCGCGTGGCCATGTAGTAGCAAACGAAAGGACGTTGTCCCCTATTCCTAACCTCTGGGCCAAGAGAACAACTTACGGATTGGACGTATCTCTGAGGACAACGAAAGCTACGACAAGAACAATGGACACGACTGACGGATCTTCGATGGAAGTCAGAGGATTGGTACACCGGTCAAATGTCACAGTCAGTAGTGGAGCCACTACCCCGGCACCTTTCGATGTATAATGACCAGAGGTCGGTCTCAGTCGGGTACTATCGAAGAAGTTTTGTCACTCGACCATTTAAAACCGATTATTAGAGTACGGGAATATACACCAATATAATACTAGGAGTGTAAAAATTTTTATGTGATGGTTGGGGGTGGTATTGGGAATGAGAAGAGTGTACCGTAGTTCATAAAATGAAATACAAAGATTCGTTGGTTGATTTTAACCGTTGTCATATAATTTTCCTTCCCTTTTACTAATGACGAATAGTCAAATCGTGTCTCACAAGGGTATATAACCGACTTACTTTGGATTTCCTGTCCAAGTGACTATTCACATATAACACTGAAAAAAGACACATAATACTATAGGATATAACGTCTCTTTCGACATCTACTATCTTGTTCTAAACGACAAGATAAATATTATAGTCAAACTCTAAATTAATTAGGAAGAAGTGGTGGCAATAACTAAAAGAGAAAACTCAATCCAAAATTATTGGTAGACGTTCTCGTCCGACCTTCGGACAGAGACCTTTGTTACGGAACTATAAGTCCCTGTACTCTCGTCGACACTCGACAATAGGAAGGAAAGGATTATCGACTTACAGTGTAGGACATCAAACCGAAAGTAAGTGATTACACTCGTTTCCTGAGACGGAAAGAAACACTGAGTTCAGGGTAATTGTATCATGCAATCGTAAGACGTGATGAGAAGTCGGGTTCAATGGAAGGTTTGATTTTTATTTAAGGTAGACCCGGAGACCAAGATTGGAGTAGGAGATTAGGAGAGCCGAAACCGTAATGACTAAAGAGAATACATTCTTAGAGGGGTGAGAGTTAGAAACGGTTTTAGGTCAAGAGAATGATTGATTTTAAAGAGAGAAGGTGGAGTCGCACTATAATTATTTTTACTCACCCATATTTTTACACATAGATACGAGACACTCACTTATTCAATTAAATGTACACTTACTCGGACAAACGTAGATTATCACCCACAAATACCGGTCCAACTCTTTCCACACGCCCTTCCCTATCCTTTCCCATTCGGACCACTTCTCCTTCTCTTTGACCTCTCCTCGGAGTTTTTCATTATTATTGTGTTCTGACCACAACCTCTCTCCAAGAAAAGACGTCGAAAGAAAGGGAAATTATTACTAACGGTTTGTATTGCGGATTGTTTAGTAAATGTCTCGATAGATTAAAATGATTGACTACTTGAAGACAGACTAAACACGAATTTCATGTTTAACAATCTTTAATCTATAAAGGTATAAATTATTTCCCATATTTTGATTTAACATCTTAACTTAATTTCTTCCAATTAGTCGACAAAATAAGTGATATAATAGCGACAGAAACAAGAGAGATTTAGTGACTTGACACAAGGAGTTACACTAGGAGTCTGAACGCACAATCTTTACGTCTAAGAACCCGGGATGGGGTCTGGATGACTTAGTGTTTGACACTCCCCCGGGTCATTAAAAACAAAATCAAGTTGTCCCAGAAGTCCACTAAGACTACATGTCATTTCAAGTTTTTAATAAGGAGAACTCATATTCTTTATTCGTCAAGACACGACAGAAGATTACACTTTTCAAATAAAATTTTCTATGAGGTTTAAACTTCAGTCACTCTATAGGTTTCTATTACGAACTAACCCTCTCACTTATTCCTTCCTTCCTTCTTGGAATGTCGATACAATGACGACACTACTAACACAAGAGAATCAACTTTATATAAGACTAATGTAATGTCATTACCTTAATGTAAAGTAATAACATCTTAAATCTTAGATGTCTTATAATTAGATAACCAAACATTCATAATTACGAATTGTTTTATATCATTGGTTTCATTTTACGAATCATCCACCTAAGTCGTCGTCTTACCTTCCCTGTCCTTAATTGCTCGACCTTATATTACTTCAGCGAGTCAACACAGGCTGAGAAACGCTGGGGTACTTAACATCGGACAGTCCGAGGAGGTAGGTACCCTAAAAGGTCCGTTCTCACGACCTCACCTAACGGTAAAGGAAGAGGTCCCCTAGAAGGGTTGGGTCCTTAGCTTGGGTCCAGAGGCCGTAACGTCCGTCTGCGAAATGGCAGACTCGGTGGTCCCTTCGGGTTATATCTTGTCGCCTTTAGTGGGTCAGACTTGTTATTTCTCTTTTATCTAACCTATCTTTTTTTACTTAGCAGAGTCTCTGAACACCCTGACATTGTTTTCTATCATGTAAGAACAGTAACCTCAGAATCCTCTCTTTCTTCTCCCATCCGACTTTTTCATGAGTTTTTTATCAACTCTTGAAGGGTGTGAACCGTTCTCTGTACTTGGAGATCCAAGTCCTTTGACTCGTTTAGAGTATGTCCCATTCGGGTTTCTCGAGGAGTAGTTCAGTATCGTATTAATCTGAAGATTTTTGATTTCTGTTGTCGTTGTTTTATAATCTTTCACCGGTATCTTTGTACTATGGATATGACTATTCCCCTTTAGAAAGTTTATTGTTGAAGAATAGTCATTGGTATCTCCGGTCTTCCTTCACCGACTCTCTTGACGGTTGGGTCTTAGTATGTAGGATACGGGTCTTAGGATACCAGTCCTTACCTCTCCTATAATCCTGTAAGGGTCTACTTCCTTTTTTTTTTGGTCTTAAACAACGGTCATCTACCAGATTTTCTTATATAATGTTCCAAGGGACTTGTCTTCCTTTTGTTACTTTCTTCGTTACAACTTGAGTTCTTCCTTGTACTATTCGTTTTTTATGTTATCCGAAAGACAAACCTAATAAAAAAAAAAGAGTTACTAAAAACCCTTTATAGAGATCCACGAGTAGAAAACAACATACATAAAGTCTAAAAGGGAGGTTGAACATTGAAGGTAAAAAATTTAAGTGCCATAAAAACCACTAGTCTTCAAAAATTAAAATTGTATCAGTTTTCATAGTTAAACGAATGTCAACATGAAAAACCAATGTGGATATTTTTTTTCTTTGAAGAAACAGGGTTTTCGTCTTCCTAAGAGGATAAGGATTAAATATGTCATACACTATCCTTAAGTTGAAGGATAAAAGGGGTACACCAATTAGTATAAAAGTTTAAGAAACAAAGAAGGTTACTAGGTGGTATATAAAGTATATAACTTGAAAATACATACCTATCTATACTAAGACCCAAGAGATAAGGTAACCAATTGAATAGATTAGGATACAATCATTTTGTGACAAAACCAATGATATTTACATCATGTTTTTACAAACTCCCACCTCGTTCCAGGGGAGAAGAATGAGGACAAAGAAACCTTTACGACATCGATAAGAACGCGTAAACCAGGGGGTATACTGAAAATCTTATTTATTTCAGGTTTTATAACGACCCTAATTTTTTTTATTAAAATAAATAAGTAAATGCCGACACGGCCCAGAAGCAACGACACGTCCGAAAGAGATCAATGTCGCTCGCCCCCGACGAGAGATCGAGACCAAGTACTCGACGAAGAGTAACACCACCGGAGGGAACAAACCCTCGTACCCGAGATCTCGAGCTCCGGTAGCCATCAACACCAAGGGACCGAGATTTCGTGTCCGAGTCGTCAACACCCCGGGTCAGACAACGAGGCACCGTTTACCCTAGAAGGGCCTGGGCCCTGACTTGGACGCAGAAGGAGGGACCGTCCACCTAAGAAACACAGACTTAGCGGTCCCTTCGGACCCTAAAATAACTTGACAAAACTTAGACTACTGGTCAATCCCTTTTAACAGAAGAAATCCTAGTAGTTGGTGTTTATACCATAACGAAAGATAAATAAATCTAGAAAAAAAGTTAGACATTTGTTTGAAAATCATAAAAGAGATGCCTCTAAAATGTTAAATAAATAATAATAAAAAATTATCAAAATGCTTAAAATTTTTGACATAAAATATCAAACAACGACCACAAATATTTACGTCAACTGACGATATATAACCAAAAAATTTTTAGGTACGTGGAATGATTTGAGAATCAAAAAGATAAAACCTAATAACTGCTATAAACCTAAACAGACACAAATATTAATTTAGTAAACTTTTACTTTCATGACGTAGTATTTAATATTCTCTTCTGATCTCGATGTAAGATTTATTTTCAGTCAGGAAGTCATAAAAGTGACACTTTATTTTCTCTCTCTTAATTAACCGAAGGTCACAACCTGACGAGGTCCTGTGTCAGGGGTCTCGAGTTAAGAGTCCGAAGAAGAGACAAATGGGAGAGGAATCCCTAGAGCAATTAGCTCGTAAAAATGATACTCGATATTTGGAAGTGTCGAGGGGACGTGAGTTCTCAGTATAGATGAGTTGTGGACGTAAACCTACAGAGTATTTGTAGAATGGAATTTTACCGGTTTTCTTTTGAAAGACTGAGGGTGGGTGGGGTTGGGGACTTTTTTGTGTTTTGAAGGAGATCACCAGACCGTAGGCCAGGATAGTGAAGCACCCTTTATCTACCCCTTTGTCACTTTTATCACCGACTGAAATAAAAAGACCCGAGGTTTTAGTGACGTCTACCACTAACGTCGGTACTTTAATTTTCTACGAATGAGAAACCTTCCCTTCAATACTGGTTGGATCTGTCGTATAACTTTTCGTCTCTGTAATGAAACGGTTGTTTCCAGGTAGATCAGTTCCGATACCAAAAAGGTCACCAGTACATACCTACACTCTCAACCTGATCTTTCTTTCGACTCACGACTTCTTAACTACGAAAACTTGACACGACAACCTCTTCTGAGAACTCTCAGGGAACCTGACGTTCCTCTAGGTTGGTCAGGTAGGATTTCCTCTAGTCAGGACCCACAAATAACCTTCCTGACTACAACTTCGACTTTGAGGTTAGGAAACCGGTGGACTATGCCTCTCCACTGAGTAACCTTTTCTGGGACTACGACCCTTTCTGACTCCCGTCCTCCTCTTCCCCTGTTGTCTCCTACTCTACCAAGCTACCGTAGTGACTGAGTTACCCGTACCCAAACCCACTTGAGGTCCTCAACCACTACCTGTCCCTCCGGACCGAACGACACCAAGTACCCCAGCGTTTCTCAGTCTGTGCTGACTCACTCACTTGACTTGACTCACCAGATCACAAGAGGCAAAGGCATTTACCAGGGTCAATTACCAGTTCGATTTAATAGTTTCAGTAGAAACCGAGTAGAAAGAAAATTGTTTAGGACCGTAAAGATGGACAGACGGCTGTGTAGAAGGATAGTAAGATATAAGTCTTATACAGTGTTTAGGATGGTAGAGAGTAGTCAAATGATGATGGTGAGTCCGGATTCGGTGGTCGATAGAGAGTGGTTCGGATAACGGAATGGTCCATAACTATCTATGATTCGATATCATTGACTTTAGTAAAGCATGTTTTTAATTGTCCAGTCATCTCAGTATACGTAATCGGGTTATTATCCGAGGTCTTATATGTTCTTGAATTATCTACTATTTTCATAGTTTTTTGTCACACGTCACTGTATGAAAATATGTACCATAAGACTTTACCCGGTAAATCCCTTTTTTATGTCAAATATAACGTAACGGAGTATTCAAGATCCTTACTATTTTAAATAACTCGTAAATGATAAACGATCCGTTACACCATTCATATAGGAAGTGTCCATGACGTCACCTTTTCTTCGTGTCTAATCTTCTCCATGTACCAGTAGACGAGAGATCCAGAGAGCCCTCCATTCCGAACCGAGTAATTTTTAATGATTTCCTTATACAACTAATACATTCATTACCTTCATAATAAATTTATGAAAGGACAAAGGTTCTGAACACCTGCGTCAACCCCTTCCTCTTCCACACTACTTAACTCTCTCATCGAAACTTTTTGTCTGAGACGGTATACATTTTGTCTATCGGTCACCCTTAAACGATATACTACGTCCCTCGAGTTTGGACCACGAGACACTGTTGGATCTCCCCACCCTACTCCACCCTCCGCCCTCCCTCCAAATTCTCACTCCCCTGTATCCATATGGACACTGACAAAGTACAACTATGTACCGTCTTTGGTCGTGTTATAACATTTCGTTAGTAGGAGGTTAATTTTTACTTATTTTACTCTTTTTAATGAGAAGACAAAAGTCTTTATTTTAATTTTCCGTTTGTCTAAAATTTCTTCCATTGTCGTCTTCGTCGTAACAAAAAATTAGACTCAGGGATCATTTTGTGTGTGTGGTGGAGATATCGTTTTAATTTGTGGAACATGTAGTAAATAATGTCTTAATCGAGTATTTTACAGGGACATTTGGGGTTTTCTATCGTCCTGTTTGGTGGTCTTAGTCTACATTCGTCTTCCTTCGTAGACCCGACAAACTGCCTGAGCTCTGGTTCTCTCTAAGGTTTATTCGTCGTCCATAAGTGACCTATGTCCGAAAGGACCACCGACTCTACCATCTCCTAGACAGACGTTACGCCCTCTGTCCCCAAACTAGGGACCCAGTCCTTCTAGGAGACTTCTTCCCTTACCGATAAGTAACCTTTCGAGTCCTCCGGTTAACCTCTTGTCTTTGACTTTAACCCTCCCCAAAACGGTTCTCGTCCACGTACGTCCACCGGGTGCACTCCAGACTTTCCTCGTCCATTGGGGACACTTAAGAGGGTTGATCGCGAAGGAAGGTCCGACCCCCATCCACACCTCCCGTAGGACTCTAATCTTAGTTTAAACTCGTCGAGACCCTGTTATCGCTAATTTGGGTCTCTTTTGGTCTTATTTTCACCCCGTCCCTTCGTCCCGGACCTTAGGGTCTTTCGTTCGATGGTATATAAACTCAATATGTATTTTTGTTTTTTTTCCTCTCGATGTGGAGGAAGATTTTTAAACCCCTTTTATTAAAGTTTAGTTTAACCGATGTTTTAAATATGAAAAATAATGTTTTAAAATAACATTATTTTTTTTTATTATCGGTGAACTCGTTACTCTCGTGTAGTCTTTGTGTACGGGTGTTTTTTTCTATTTTAAGATAAAGTTTTACTCGATTTTAAGTAATTCTTTTACTGTACTGTGGACTTTCTTACGGTATTTAATCTTAGTGTTTTTTACTTTCGACTTCACTGTCACTTCCTTTATTAATCTTAAATTAGAATCTTTATTTGACCTTCCTTGTATTTTCGTTTGTTTACATTTTCGTGGAATACTCTGGATTTTTTACTCTTTTATGAATTGTAAATTTTTTCTTTACTCCTTTCTCAATATTTCTTTAACTCTCTTTAATTGATTGTAACCTTATCTGTCTCGTCCCTCCCCGACCATCGTGAGACAAAGAACTGACCAATCGCAAAGTGTCCACAAACGGAACGTCATTAAGAAATTCGGTATGCAAACAAAATGTTCGATGAAGACATGAACAAAATAAAATGGTACTATTCCAATACTTCACGTTGTTTTTCCGGTCAGTAACTTGGTCCTCCATAAACCCCCTTTTCTTTTCATGTATTTGACAAGTACGTTTAACTATTGTTCCACGACTTTGAGGTTGTCTTTAACGTTTCTGAAATTTATTCACTGGATGGATATACTAACTGGGAACTTGTTGTACCAAAACTTGACACACTCAGGTGAATATCCGACTAGAAAAAAAAAGTTATTTGAAGTCATATCTTCATGACATGATGACGTCTTAGACACAAACCAACTCAGACGTCTACGACTTGGCTCCCACGTCTTCCGGTTGACATTTTAATACACTCCCCAACCACGGGTTCAAGACGTGGTAAGTTTCTCGTTGATATAAGTCTTTCGATCATTAGTGATTTTTATAGATTAGAGTGACTTTATTAGAGACTTTCTGTTAAATACCCTTCCCTCCGCCACTTTCTTTTTAAGATATAATATAGACACAAACAACAAGTAAGGGAGGCAACACAGACTGAGAAACACTGGGGTACCCGACATCGGGTGGTCCGAGGAGACAGGTACCCTAAAAGGTCTGTTCTTATGACCTCACCCAACAGTAAAGGAAGAGGTTCCCTAGAAGGGTCGGGAGACCTCCACGTCCCTAACTTGGACGTAGAGGACGAATCGTCCGTCTAAGAAGTGGTGACTCGATGGACCCCTCGGGGTATAATATAGACATCTATTGAAAATTACAGTATATTAAAAAGATAGCACCCACTTTAACCCATCCCACTGTTGTCTGAGAGGGTCATTCACGGGAAGTCACACCATCCAAAAAGATAATATAACAGGGTTTCACTTACGTTATCTTTTATTAGGTAAGTAAAAGACAAGTACAACTGAGTCGTACCGTAAAAATATTAAACCTTTTCAAATACTAATTAACGTAACTGATGAAATAGGAAGTGTCACTCTCTGGATGGTGGTCAAAGTGAACTACAATCTGTTTTTGTCGCGTAGAGGTGTCTAGGTAATAGTAGACTTTATTTTCGGGGTCAAGAAGGTCTTGGGTAGGAAGGTCAAGTCGGGTTTTGATACTTTCTGAAAGACATTCAAAACCGAGTAACAATGTACATCTGTATATTAGTTGACATACAGTCGTAAAGTGTAGTAAATTATAAAAACACAACCTTTGATTAACTTGAATACCGAGGATTGCATAATATTCTCACTTCCGTGGTTTCTGACCTACAGAATTCAACTTCCACTCTTGTTTATATATTACAACGTTGTTTTCTTTGTGATTTACTCTCTTTTACTCAGTTTTGTTCGTTCGTCTCTACTTCCTTACACAGGAAAAATTTTTTATTCTAAAGTAAATGATTCACTGTGTGTCTGGTACCTTCGATGGAACGACGATAATTCAACCATGTTTTCATTATAACCAAAAGCCGGTACTTAAAATTTAGCATTGATCTGAGTTTGTGTAGCAATAATTAGTTTTATCCTTGATGATGTCAACTATGTAAAAAGGGTTATTCTTTATTGAAGAAAGTAAGGACATCGTATTTTCAGGTACGAAGTCTTGAGTCACTTGAGAACCTTTCGTAAAAGAGGGAGGACCACCAACACCTCCACAAAAGGGACGTTTTTCAACAGTTCTACGAACTTGTTCACCGACAGTCAACCATTCTCCAGTCCACTTATACCGTCTGCTCCCTTTTGAAGTACCGGATTAACCAAGTTCAAGACTTTGTAAACGACACACGACACACCAGGCCCCAACAGTACCTCTTAACCTAGGGAAGACAACTGGTCATGGTCGACGTCTACACCGTCAAAAGTCACGTAGAGTAGCTAAACGAGTCGTCTGAAGAGTCTACAGTACTAAAGCGACCCTAAGGTTTTCGACATCACCTAGTCTGTCCGTCCTCCGGTGGTTTGTCACTGAAACCAGGAAAAGACCACGTTCAAACCGAAACCCTTCACGAAACCTCGTAGAAGAGACAGGTCGGTAACTCGACCAGTGACGGTCAACATATTGCGGGTGGAAAGCAGTGTCCAGTGTTAGGTTAGTTCTCTACCCACCAACGCATCTTATTCTCTTCTACTGTGAAGTTTTGCTACCGAAAAAACTAAACGTCAGTCGAGTACTCCGTAGGTAAATAGCTCGAAAAAGTGGAAAGGTCAAACGAAGTTTACGGTTTACTGGAATCTTACCAGTTGCAACTCAAAAAACCGTTGAAGAGTACATCAATATTCTTCTTGTCGAAGTTATTACCGAGAGTCAACCAGTATCAATTGAAGGTTACTGGTCGGTGATACGAAGAGTAGAACTTCCGAGAGTAAAGGAAACGTTTTGAAGAACTTAGTGGTGACGTGACATGTAACCAATCGTCAAGGACCCGGTTTACACAACAACTACAACAATTAACAGAGGTGACGAAATACTGGGTAAAACTTGAGCTTATGTTTTTAACGAGTTTAATCGAAAAACAGATTGTAGTAAAGACATCAGATTTTATATTTTATTTGTCGATCATTATTCAGTAATCGTTTTTTTTTGTATTTCGTTCTTTACACGTAATTTTACTACATAGTATTGTATTGGTGTAAATAAATTCTCACATAAGGGTATAGTTTCCCGTTTCAAGTTGTTACGTTTTGGTGTAAATGAAAAACGTGGTTGGATTATTATTTTTGGTTTACCTATGAGTTTCCTGATTCACTCTTTCTCTTTCATCCCTGTCTTACATTTGTTTTAGACAGTTCCTTAAACCGACCTTTCCTTTCTCTCTAGTACTATTCCTCGTACAGTTTTGCTTGAAAATTTTTGCTAAACACAGAAATAAAACGGACGTGACCCAGAAACGACAACACGCACCTGAAAGAGATCACTCCGTTCACCCCCGACGAAGGACCAACACCACGTACCCGAGGAATAACGTCACCGCGTGGAACAACGTCTCGGGTCCGAGATCCGTGTGCCGGAGTCACCAACACCACGAACCCGAATCAACAAGGCACCGTGCACCCTAGGAGGGTCTGGTCCTCAGATTGACCGTAGGGGACGTAACGTTCCACCTAAGTGTTGGGCACCTGGTGGTCCCTTCGGGTTTTCACTTGAAAATTTTTTCGTTTATTTACCCTTTTAACTTCGACCTAATCATAGAATTAGGTTAATTCTTAATATTTAAGTCTTTGATGCATAAATGTAATTGACCTTGTGTAAGGATATAAGTCGAAGTAATAAAGTTCAACGTACAACCCATTGTAAATAGACATTTCTTAGTCACGACATAATAGACTTATTACAAAAATAGACAACACCGATTATTTACGAAAATAAAATCCCTTCTACATCTTTTTCGATTCAGTAGTCCTCTAACCTTTTGTCATATACTAAAAATAGAATGTTGTAAACTAAGAAAAGGTCTTGATTCACGACGTAAATTCCATTATTGTGCATTTCGTGTAAAAAGTGAAAAATTTAAAAGGGGGTTTTTTCTGTGACTTAAATGGAGAAAAAGATGGGTCATAACCGAATTCGTCGATGAATTCGTTTATATTTATACATAATTAAGACTTTAATATCCATAGTGTTATTAATGAATTCACTATAGAATTTTTAACAAAAATAAACATGATTACATTATGAACTCTACCAATCTATTGGAGTGACTGCGATACCTGGACTTAAACTCGTTTGGGGTCCTCTGTCGTCTCTTGTCCCTTCGGCCCGCACGACGTCAGGTACCCTAGTGTCTCAGTTTGTACTGAATCGTTTATTGTTGTTGCAAACTGAGGTAAGAAATTCAAAAACTTTTTCTTTAATAATTTTATTAGGAACACATAAATAAAAGGAAACATCGTTAAATCGGTATTGTAAAGAAAATATAGTAGTATGATTCTTATAATGTTTAATACTTCCTTATCAATACTAAGTCTATAATGAATCTTATCAAGAATTTCACAATATATGTGAATCAAGAAATTAACTTAAAAGTCTTTCTACGGAGACGGAGCAAATTATGATAACTTCTGAGACCCTAATTACGATTTAAACACTTACGACATATACTACGGAATGAATTATGACATTCATAGTAAATACTTGTGTACGTTTAGTATGTTAACAAACTCAGATATGACATGAAACTTTAGTCGGTGTGTTTACAACATTTTGTGGAACATTGTATTAATGTATTCTTTGAAAAAACCATTTAAACCAACTTTAAGAGTCTTTCAATCCAATAAAAAATTAAGAATATAAAAAAATTAATTTTTCAAAAAGCTTAAGACATTCTTTTTAAAGACTAGAAAAAAAATTGTATTAAACCAACATGAAATATTACTTAACACCTGAAGTGACGATTAATATTGTATATTTATACATATTTTACATACGGTAGTAAAATATAACAATTTGTACGGTAAGAAGTCAAACACAACTACTAAATTAGAACAACTAGGTCTCTGCCACTTTAATAAAAAGAAAAAGACAAAAAGTGACAATGTATTTTGACTACCATTAGTAGTTTGTTGGTGGTGCACACAAACACGTCCAACATGTCACGTATAGGGTCCCTTGTAAAAGTAACATTAGAGAGTCTTCACTTTGACTCTGGTGGTATTTACCGTCATTAGCTAGTAGTTCAGGTGAAAATTGGTGACTTTGTAGACATTTATATTCATTGTATATTTTCAGTGGATTTATAGATTAACATTAATAAAGTACTAAAAGAAAACGGATGTCGGAGTTCTGTAAGTCTTCTGTCATAATTTCCCTTAGTAATTGTCGGACAATGTTCTTACCTTTCCCATTAACACTGGTTATAACATCAACATCGAGTAGTCATATCTACCAATTAGACAAGTGGAGTAGGTTGAAATTATATATACACACACAAAATGAGTCTTTTCTAAAATCAACTATGTCATTTTTGTATCTTACTTTAACATTTGGTAAATATTGTTTCGAAAAATTGGGCTCTGAATACTGAATAATCCTTCTAGGTGTACATTCGGAGTCTCCTAGACACTTAAGAAATTTTGATATATTTTAAACAACACATCTCTATATACACGAAATGTTTTTATCCTACTCACCAATTCAGTCATTGGATCTTACTTTATTATACTCGTAATTTATATATGAACCCGGAGGTCCATCGTCTCATCTGTAAAGGAATAAAGATTATATTCGTTTGTATTTAAATCGGTGATTTTATGAAAAAAGACCTTGATTTATAACTTAACAATATATTTCTTACCTGTCACATTAACTATCACAAACCTTATACGTCTTGTGTTTTTATGTCAAAATTTTCATTTAACTATAATGAATTTATTGTTAAATTTATTATCGACGACAATTTCGGTTCGTTACGGCAATTAAATATTAAATTTACAAATATAATTCGGACCAAACTTTTATGGTTTGGTGTCAAGAATTTATACAATTTATATGGCATATATAAAATTGTAACAAGGTTAAAAGTTTCTTTAAATACCCAAAATATCTTGTAACTCTTTTCCGTCTTATCATAATTTTTTCATTTTTACAATGACACGTCAAAAAAAGATCAACAGAAAAATTTTGTTAACTTTAGTATAATATAAAACGTACACTAAAAATAGAATTATAAAAGGATCAAATAGCAAGAACATTATGAAAACGTAAAAGGAACTTAAAATACAAAGACCAACTTATATATTACGGAGTAACCTCTACTTCTCCTTTTTAATCTTACAGGTTTCTTACGAATCCTCTCACTCCTTCAGGTCACCAAACTTTGACGTCCTGGAATCAGGGGAGACTCGTACGAGGGTGTCGAAAGATTGGGGACGAGGAGTTTACACATGGACTCTGTAATTTTATTAAACTACGTTGAATGAATACTTTCCTAGTACACCAGAGATGGGGGTTTTAACACAAAATAAAACCTGAATATCATTGTTGTTGTTCTACATATGGAATAACTGACAAATGATACCCGATTAGTGGAAAGTTTACTAAAACGTACACAAAGAGTATAACTTAGAAGTGACGTTAGGACACTTTATCCATTATCCTAATAAAAGTGAAGTGTGAACTCCTTTAATTAAATGTCTCTTCATTTGACGGATCCAATTGTGTTATTCACGGAATCAGTATTAATCTTGGGTCCGACAGACCGTTTTCTCGGATACTAGAATTGGTGGTAAAGACACGGGTTTCGACATGTGACATGATTTTATGACCACGTATCCTGTCCTTCTACCTGTAAAATTACCATGTCGATATTTTGCCTTTTTTTTTTTTTGTCCTGAGAATAGTGGTCCTTAAAATTACAAATACTTAACGAAACTAGAATAATTTTATAAAAGTTTATATTAAAGATTTTATTTTGTTATCAGGGTAACTCTTTTATTAGACTTTTAATATATCTGATGATATCTTTCTTTATCAACTCTAAAATAAATTTGGGTTTATTAAATTTAGTAATAAGTCAGTCTATTAAGAAGGTATCTCCTTATAATGATGATTAAAATTTTAATATATATATATTACATGTATGTATGTATATTTAAAGTTTTAAATTATGTGTAAATAAATATACAGTCTACTACACCGAAATGTAAATATTTCCCGTAGATCATGTGAAATCCGTCACTAAATGAAAGTACAAAAGTCTAAATTCAGATCCAAAATCGAAAATAGTTCAATTAAGGGTGTCTTTGTAACTATTAAAAATAATCTACCACATTCTAATTCGTAGAGAGTAGTCAATGTGAAGAAAGAAAAAGTCAGGTGCTTGTTTTCTACTAGAATCTCGTATAAAATATGAAAATGTCCATTCTTTCGTTCTTGAATCAACTTTAACATAGTAAGTCTAAAGTCAGACATGTGCACATTCATTTTTCTACAGGTGATGATTCATAATAAAACTCGTCGCAAAGACTATGAAAAATCTAATATTAATGAAAATTAGTCTCTTAACTTCGATATTGTTTGTCACCCTTCGATTTACTAGAGGTCTTAATTATAAAATTAAATCGAGAACGGAAGGACGACAACTTAAGACCTTGTTTCTCTTATCTTCGAGAAGAAGGGGGAGCTCAGTTGAAGGAAAGAACATTGATCCAAAAATTCCCCCGAAGTCTTGAGAAAAAACAAAGGGTTAATCATCCAAAGATTGAAAAGTTATTTATAAATTCGATCTTAAGATTACCTTTTTAGTTTCACCAACAAATACAAACGATTTCGTTTCTACTACTTGAAAAAGGAGAGTTCTCTATGTCTAAGTAACTATATTTATTTATTTATTCCAGGTTTGTTTACTTTTCATTAAAATTGAAAATATTAAAAAACTCTTCATACCATAAGGGTATCGATCGTATGATATAAACATAATAAGAAGTGTCAAATGGCTTCTACCAACATATCTAATAATAGAGTAAATTTCTATTCTTTTTAATACAATTTATTCTATATTACAAATTATAATACAGGTTATTTTTTATACCTTCTATACCCATCTTCCTCCTCTTCTCTCCTTTTTTCTTTTTCTTCTTTTTCACCCCCCTTTATCCCCCTTTGTCTATTTTCCGTCAACTCTCTACATTCCTCTCCTTCCCCTCCATTTTTCCATTCTTCTCTTTCTGTTTTGACCTTTTTTTTGTTTTTCGATCTTTCACTGTTGTACTTCGAGTCTAAAAATCCTCTCTCATAAACTAGGAGTCATTTGAGATACGTATTCTCGATAGTGAATTTACTCTAATAGCCGACCCCAGTGATGGAGTAAAACTTGGTAGGACTGGTATTCAGTCCTACCAAAACTTTTTGTACACCACGAGAAAAGAAAAAACGTTAAAGTCAAATAACAAGTCATTATGAGTAAAAATGGTAGTTCAAGACTTTACATGCAACACTCAAAATCTAAAACCTCTACATTGATCTCAAACACGAACCAAATGTTCGAGAGGAAATTGCAAATTTTCAAGAGTCCTCGACAATCCACTAAGGAAAGTGTAACGTTTTCAAAGCAATGGTCGAAAATAAAAAGATCGTAAGAGACAGGGAGGGGAAAAAAAATTTAGTTCTCTCTTGGTCCAAAAACGAATTAACCTTTCCTCACTAGGGGAGGTAAATATGATCCGTCACTCGATCCACGAAACACAATATCAAAAAAAAATTATGAGTTTTGTCAGAGGTTCTATCTCTAATAGTAAGGGTAAAAGATCTACTTCTTCAACTCGTAGTTTCAAATTCCTTGTAAGAATTCCTGTATATCATCATTCACCATCTTAATCGGGAGTCTGGATTTAGAAAGAATTAAGTTTCGGTGACCTGGTAACACCTTTAGGTTCAGAGACGATTAATTTATTACTTTGTTTATCTAAGAATAAAATTTCCTAAAGTGGATCATAAAGTATTAGAGTTTAAATCAAAAGACTTAAACGGTGAATCGAGTAATTCGAATCACAGAAAGGAAAATGTACAATTGTATTAAAATTGTGTTAATAGAAGTTATAGAAAAAGTCTTAGGAGTTAAATTATTGTGTAGATGCATACAGTAGATACGGGTGAACGATGCTGTCTGTCGGTCGAATCACCTTCGACTGGTGGTAAAGGATCGAGTGACCAAATTTTTCATTTAATGAGATACTATAATTCTTGAAAACTAAAATATTACTGCAATTTACAAAAGTCCAGAAATCTTTACTGTGTCACGAAGTCTTCGGTTAATGTTCACAAAATAAATCATGATGTCTCTCCTATGTAATTTCGAGACAAAACACACACTCATTGGTAAAACGAACATGGTCTACAACAACTCTAAAGACAGGTGACGAAAACATAAAACGTGTCGTGTAAGGATAGCAACCTGTATAATCGGTAGTTAAATCTTTTCATGTCATAAAAAAAGTGTCATGACATGAATGTAATTGTTAATGAAAAGGGATACTGATTATGTTCGATTTCTTCGATTTAGTAGGGTTTTAATTACAATTTATGTTAGTAAAGAGTAATAATCGTTATCAATGCAAGATATTTCGATGACACTCATGACTTAACCACTTATTACTTGATAATAAGGGTGAGTCTTCCCAATCTAAGGATGTTCGGAAACGAGTGTTGCAAAGGTAGTCGTATAGTCATGTATCGGAATGAAATAGACACAAAGTAAAATTTCTGTGGAATAAACTATTTTAGTAATAAAATGATTGTAAGTTGAGTGTCGGTTGTTTTCCACCTCTTAGACGGACGTTACGTCCTCTGGGTCTAAGTTAGGGACCCAACCCTTCTAGGGGAGATCTTCTCTTGCCGTTGGGTGAGGTCATAAGAACGGACCTTTTAAGGCACCTGGTTCCTCGGACCGTCCGATGTCAGGTACCCCAGTGTTTTTCTCAGTCTGTGTTGACTCGTCGATTGTGTGGCGGTTGTCGTAGTATTGAGTACAGACTCGTTTCAAATAACCTGTGTTCATGGAAGAGGCATTCCGTGTAGTGTAGGAAGAATCCTTGTGATCAGTCTTGAAATCTTGATCGTGATCTCAATCCCCGTTTTAGTGTTTACTTTTCGTATTCTTAAACTTTTGGTACTGGGCTCATCTAACGTATTTCTTATGAATAAACGTCATACTCTCGATTTTGTTCCTCCGGCTCGCAGTGGAATTAGTAGGAGTCGTATTCGTTGAGGACAAAAACCAGTGAGAAACGTGACGATACTTTACTGGTGTTTTCGCGGTGTTAATAAATATTCCCCAAATCTTAATTTATCATCCTTTACCCACTTAAACGTTTATGTCTCAGATACTTACTCCTCACTGACTTATGATTTTCGGAATTTTCACTTTACGAATTACGATTGGAATATCATTAGAACCACAAATAAAGAATAAATTAATTCTTTACTATAAACTCCATTTTAAAACGTAGAAAAATTTACCCCGTTAATTTCTTTATCTTAAACCCCTTTATCAGACTTCAAAATACGTATTTCCTATTTGAAACTAGACATTGTTTATATAACGGTTTTATCTTTTACACTTAAAACTAACCTTAATAAAGTTTTAGAAATGGTCTAATAGGGTCTTCTCCAAGTTTGGTAACCATCTCTCTAACGACGTCAAATAAAGAAATGCGGACAAAGGACGTTTTGGACTTCTTAAAGGTGGATATAGTTTCACAAGCACCACCTAGGGTAGTCGTAGATTTCATAACCGAAATGAATCATCCAAAATAATAAGTTAGTAGAAATGAAACGAAAATAATTTATATTCCTAAAGTTTTATGATATCTCCGTACTACATGTAGAAGTTAGTAAGGAAACTCCTCCTCTCAACATCATGTCATAAAAGATAAAACGATTACCTAAAGTGTTAATTACATATTCGCACTCTTTCCAAATACGTAAAGTACCTCGTCTTAAGACAAAATACCGACGGTTGGCGTATACCGGAGGATTCATCACCAAGGATTCTTATGTGCTTCAATATAGGTGAGGACTCACACGGTAAGCGAATGAGGGAAATGATACGGCAATATTAGGAGTGGTAAGTCCAAGAAAAAATTTCGTTCATTAATAGCCGACGTAAAACTGGAATTAAAATTTCGATGGAAGAAGTAAGTCGTGATGTTAACGACTTTTCTCCTTAAAGATCTATCTCCGAAAGGCCACCCGTAATTTTATAAGAAGGATGATCTCACTTAGTACATGTATAACCCTTTCTAGTAATACAATCTTAAATAGAAATGTCTATGACGCTTGTTAAACCAAGTGGGAGGGGAATAAGGAATATGACTAAAGATATTAAGATGTAACCTAGTGTAACTGGAGTACCTTCTTATGGTGTGGACCGTCTCGAAACCTTTGAGAGTGTCCATACTAGTTTTCAAGTAAACTCATAAGTGGACTTATTTTATGATAAGTTTTATTACTGACCGAAAATTCACACACATTCATTTAAATGTACATGTGTATGGAATTGTATATTTGAAAATTCACATAAAATCTATAGGTCGGAACTTTAGTAATATAGTAATATAAAGGATTTCGTAGTAGAAAAAGATAAAGTAGACTTAGATACAAAATACAATTATATAACTAAAAACAAACCAATCAATGTAGAAAAATTCTTCCCTTTTCAAGAATCATACGTCAAAGAATATTTAAAAGAATAAGACACACGGTAGTGGGTTGTGCCTCCAGTTGTTTGCAAAAGACCTTTCATGTCCTAATATTTACACAGACCGAGAAACCCGATACGTCAGAGACCAGACGGTAATATCGTGTCTTGTCGGAATCTTTTATACATTGACTTCCCTACACAGACACAAGGTCTCGAAATGAGTGCTCGGACCCAACATCCGGTACAACCAGGGTACCTGGTACCATACGACCACGGACTAGGGTGTGTCACTAGTGTGTACACACGTGTATGTGTGCACTTAAGTGAGGAAAAGAGGGAAAAGGACATCTACTTCACAAACAAGAAATATGTATCGTAATTTTCTTACCTACCCTGTCTCTCTCCCGCAGTGGTCTTTGCCAAAGTAATCACATTATCTAAAAGTTTTTGTGAACCGGTTTAAGAAGTACTGGGACGTGGAATATCAGTGTCAAACCTAATTTGGTCGTTCTGATAGGGTCTGTATTAAATAAGGATCTGAGACTCTACAGGATGTCTTACGTAATAAGATTCTCTCTGACTCTCTATACTATACCTACATTCATTGGGTTTTGGGGTCTTACCCAAGTTCGAAGGTCCTTGGGAAAGGTGGTCTTAACTGGATTTTGTATCTGATCTTAACCTCTTCCGTTACCGTGGGGTGAGGTCATGAGAACGGACCTTTTAGGGTACCTGCCTCCTCGGATCTTCCGACGTCAGGCACCCCAGCGACTCCCAGCCTATGTTGACTCGCTGAAGTGAAAGTGAAAAGTGAAAGTACGTAACCTCTTCCTTTACCGTTGGGTGAGGTCACAAGAACGGACCTCTTAGGGTCCCTGCCCCCTCGGAGCACCCGACGGCAGAGACCCCAGCGTGTCTCAACCTGTACTGACTTCACTGAATCATCATCATCATCATATCTGATCTTAGGACCTATATAAAGTAAGGTGTGGACTTGACTCATTCTTAAGGCAAAGACCCCCTGGCACCGGTCATACTACCTAAAAAAAGAACTGTCTCAAATAAGATGTTTCTATAAAAAACAGGGTGACATTACATAAACATTACAAAATCTGTTTAGATGTTATGTTACGGTTCTTAATGACACGTATAAAGTCACTGTAGAAAATTACGTTTCGAGGAGATTTGTGACATACCATTGTAACCATATGGTTCTTACTCAATATCTCCAAACTAGGATACTAGGGAAGTCGGGAACCCTGGATCTTCCCCTAGTCTCGGGGTCCCGTTCAGTGACAGACCGGTTCCGATCAGAGAACACAAATAGAGTCACACAGTATGTGTATCATAGTAAACAGATACACGACACTGATCTCTTCCCGATTCTTGTGATAAAATTTCATGTGTTAATCTGGTCGTAATAGGATGATTCAAGCAACGTGAAGAAAAACAAAGGTTTAAAAATCAATCGTGAAACACTAAGTTTTAATAATGTGTAATTATGACTTGTTAAAAGAATGACGAAAGATTGTCAAAGTAAGGTTCTCCTTTTGGTAAAGTAAAAGTCCAGTAAGGTCCCGATAGAGGAAAAAGGAGGATTACGGACGTAGTGTCACACTGGTCACCAGTGTGTGCACGACTAGTTGACAGGAACCTACACAAGGTTGATGCCGACTACCTAAGTAACGTCGGTGAAGACACCCTCAGATCGAGGGCTTCCCAGTAACGACGGAATGATCAAGAGAGACTTACGTAAAATAGACACACGAAATACCGAGAAAATATATTGTCTCACTCGAGACTGGGTCCTTTCTTCAACAAAAGTATTGAAAACTAGTACACACAAATGTTTGTGTATGGTAAAGTATAATGACGTAGTAATTTATTGTCACGATTTCGGCGCGAGAAAGAAAAGAAAACAATGAGAATTTACACAATGAAAAGGATGGTATCAAGAACGATCTAAAGGAGCAAAGACTACATATTCGTAAAGACTCCGTATACGTGTGAGTGTCTCATTACGTAAGAATATAATTAAAGACGTGTACTAAAAGACAGGATTAGGAAGTAGTCGTGAGGACGGAGGACAAAGACTACAACCGGTATAAAACGGGTCCATTACTACATGTTCACCGACGTATTTGACTCTAATAAACATATTTGCCACATTCGACAGTCGTGTATAAAGTCTTGTAACCTACATCGAAGGAGATCCCTTATTTCGGTGACGTGTAGTCTATTACTACATATCCAGTGTTCCGACACCCTAAGTTTCTTTACTACGTGTATTTTAGTAAAACACTTACCATTTTGTGTCATGCTTTCATTACTAAATTATAACAACCTTCGCCATGGAATCTAAGGGAATCATATTAAAACGATTTTTATGTGGTAAAACGAAAAAGACAAAAGTGAACAACTCGTCCAAAAGGAAGACAGTCATGGGTAAGCAATAAAGATATCGGCGTTTTTTTTAGTAATAAGTTTCTCTGAGTCTTGTTGTCTACTATTCGTAGCGTTCCCATTCGGTCGATACTTTTGTAAATACGACTGATATTAGTTATATATCATTTATTAAATTGTTTATTCAGTTTACAGTACACTTAACAAGATCGTATTAGTCCTTTACAGTTTTCATTTTAAGTATAGGATGAGGGAGTTTTTTATGAATTTGGATAAGTACTATGTCCCTTTTTTTACGAAGAGTAGTTGAAGAGTAACAAAATATTTATATCATCCTTCCAATTTACGGAGAGGGTCTAGGTTTCATCACCCTTGAACCTGTAGTAAAACATCTATGGTAGGGGGTCCCAGTGACCGTCCCGTGACCACTCTTTCTTGATGTCCCTCCTGTCCTCTTCCCCACAAGAATTCTCGTTTGGTGAGTTTGGTGGCTGTGCAAAAGATTTAAAATACCTTCAGTTTATCTTTGTCGACCTTTTAATCTTTTACTTTGGTTTTCATATCAGAATCTTTTGACCCTTTATACAGGTGTCTACCACTCTCCACAAAATAACTAAGAATCCCCTGGTTTTACGGACGTCCGGGTAACTTTACCCATCGTCAGTCCGGCCGAAATCCGTCCTACCTCAAGTAGAGACCCGGACAGGACAGGTGACGGATGATACTAAAGACGTATCGTGTCATTTCAATATCTACTTCATGTATTAATGAATCTAACACGAAAAAATTTTTTTGTTAATCTCGAGATCTGAGATGTAAAAATATGAGTTTTCAAAAACTCAAAGACGAAAACGCTGTGCTAATGAAGGTTGAAATTTTGAATCTCTCCAACCGATATCAGAAGAATTTTATCTGGGGTTCTCTCTGGACATCTCATTGTTCCTTACTAAAGACACAGAACAAGTTCCCATATTTTTCTTAAGATTCCGTATTTAATATTATGAAGTTTATGGCATTTTCATTCTTAACAACTAAGAAGTCATTAAATGGTCTTCCACTCATAACGAACGACAGTGTCTCGTCCTGTTTTCTAAACGCACTGATCACTGTAGGGTCTCAGTCAAATGTGACTGACAACCTCATAATCTTCTTTGCTATAGCGAAGACACATGGTTTCCTCACCGTATCGGTACAATGGGACGGCTTTTCATCCAAGGTTGTCCGTATAAATCGTGGTCCTAATAATTAGGACCAATCTACAACCGAGTTTCTAATCAGACATATCGATCGGTAAAACTACTAATCGCAAATACGGTGAAGTACACAGAAAAGTCACAACAAAAGAAAAATTCGGAACCCGATACTAAAAGAAGATAAATATTCTTTTTTTAGACTTCTCGATCTTCAAATTCAAGGAGACTCGTCAAAAGACGACACGGCGAGTGTGACTTCTAAAATTTATAGAAGAAAATTTAAAGGAAGGTTACTTTTCCTCTCACCGTCGACATCTCACATAGGACCCGACAGAAGGAGTCTCGTACCCGTGTTTACTCATCGCTAACTTCTCAGGTCACCACAAGAGTCGACACCCATAAAGGGTCGTAAAATCGAACATTTGACGGTATGGTAAACCTTAATTACTGACCACTGATAAAACTGTGTCCTTTTGTAATATCTACCAATTATATTCGTTCTTGAATCTATCATACTAAATTTCAACAGTTTCACTAAAGGGTCTAATTTTTATTGAAGGAGTAGTCAGACACAGAGTTTAAGATGGTAACAACCCAATAAAGAAAGTAGACTTCGTGAAAGCTACGTCATACTTAAAGACTACCCTCCTCGTCGACGATTCGAAACAGAAGGCAATCGTAGGATCAAATTTAAACACACGACCTATGAAGATCACACTACCGAAGGGTCCTCGAGCTGACCCTTGTCTTCTATTCTTTCCCAACCTTTTTGTCCAGGCACTGTGACGTATGATACGATCCTTATAACTAGACAAACTCGTGTTTTCTGTCCTGGGTCTCTTCTCCTTTCCTTTTTTTTTTTTTGATGACGTTCAGAAATCTTAACTTATGAACCTCTCTACTTATTCCCGAGACTTAATCACATAATAATATCATCGGATGTTTTAGTACTCTCATCGGAATGATATATCTAAACCCCATAATTTTAAAATGGATGATTTCGTTTAACGACGTACATAAATTTTGCAACCTTACAAATAGAAATTCGACACGTTATTAAGTAAAAGAAATGATGGTTTCTCTTACTCCATCAGACTTTTTCTCAAATCTATTTATATAATATGTATATTTTCGTACATCTGAAATATACTATTTACTGTAAGTATATAAAGAATATAAAAACATTTTGTAGGGGAATAAAGGTTGTGAGTCCGTATTTATAACAATTGTAACATCCCTTAAACGAAAACTATCAGGAGTGGATATAATAGAAATTTTCCGTAGTCTCAACTTTGTTATAACACATATGTTAAAACAAAGGAGCGAAAAAAATCAACATGTAAGGAATTTGTAAAAGGTACAATAAATGTATTAAAATACTGGTAGTAAAAACTATTGACACAATATTAAGGTGATCTCTAAGTATGAATCATATAAAGATTTCGAAACGAGAATATCTACCACGACACTACTTACAGTGGCATATTTTATAAAGGAGACCAATCATAACCCTGTTTCCTACACTTGTAACAACTACCAAAGACTTTACACAACTTTTAATGAAAGATTTTCATCTAAACTCTCATTTAGGTCATAGAATTTTTCGTACTCGGTTCGATTAGTAGTCCTCATACATGGAACAAGGGTTACAAGGGTGGAACAAACACAGATAATTTGTCTTTCGAAACGGTACATTCTCCACTCTGTATATCTTCGTCATTACGTTGTAAGAAAATGACATCTTCAACTTAATAAACCCCCAGGAGGTAAAACATAGGGGAAGACAATAGTTACAGGGTTTTACTTTATTATTCCGTAAAAGTCTTTTTTAAACGTATTAACTCAAATACTTTAACAAATACACTCTCTACCATTTCTCTTGTTATATTCAATAAAAATGGACACAAATTTACACAACTTACTCTAATATCAAGTTCAGTTTTACTTTTACAAACGAAAGAAAAAGTTAGTCGTTTCAGACCACCTATTTCACAGAGCTTCTGTCTCTGGACTATACTTATACAATAAAGATTTGTACTTTCATTCCGCCTGTGTAGACCACTCGCTGAGAGAACTACTCCATATCTAATAAATAAGGTCTTATCATAATTAACTAATTTCGAAATTTACTAAACTATTATACCGAATAATGATTTCAGAATCGTTCGGAAGAAATAAAGACATACGGTCACCACCCGAAGGAATATAAAACTATGTCACCAATTTTTGTCAAGACATAAGTGTCAATTCGGAATACAAGTAAAAAAAAATTACAAAAAATCACCAAACAACAATTTATAAGTCCTTTCCTAAAGTATATCTTGTGAATATACTCATTAAGTATAAAGACTTATATATTACATCTAAGATCTGGTGGAAACAACTGACCAACCCACGGATTGTTCAGTAAAATTAAGGAGGTCCGGAGTCTAATGAGTAGACATTTTAACCTTCAGAATAGATGTTCCTATGTAACCCATATAAATCCCAGTTTGTATAACTATGAAACTAACATATATGTACATAATAATTCGAAGTCCGTACATGTCAAGAAGTCGGTCTAAAAGTACACTGATAATGTTATAAACTAAATCAATACACTAAAAAATTGAAATCGCAACTTCCGTTCAAATTTACTTAATGAAACATAACATATTTAATTTTAGAACCTCAGTCATACTACGGTCATCCGTCATTGGAACTCGTTCCATGGACTGAAAGGATTAAGACAACGAACTAGGTATGCTGTTTGTCATGTTATCCCAACCCGTCTAAATGACCTACCTACCTACCTACTTCAAAGCACTGTGACATTTATACTATTATGTACAGGGTCTTAAATTTTCCGATTAAAGGAAAAATGACGGAAAACAAGAGGAGATAGAATATTAAAGGAGTTTGTCAATTGAGCCTTTTCTCGTCTAGACTTTTTCTTCAACTTTCAATGTAAACATCCCCTTCGACCAAACCTATACCCACCGAACTGATTTCTTACCAAGGAGGAGGAGTAAGCGGTCTAAAAAGTAGGTCTAATACCACTCATCAATTAAAGTTACTTTCACAAAAGAAGGACTAGCAATCTACATTCATCAGTGAGTTAAAATTAGATACTAAAATGTCTAATAAACAGTTAGTATTTACAACTTATTAAAAAATTTCTGACAATCAAAGTAAAAAATTTAACTGGTTTAACTACTAATATTATGAATAATAGAATGACGCTTAGGATGTGCTTTACATAATCGTATCTTCGTAAGTGTACAAAAGACTGATTCGGTTTATACATTTGTAAACAGTAACTTTATTTTTCTTGTAATTTTAAAAATTCTAGTCTCGATATCAAACGAGAAGTGATTATAAGTTTCAGAAAGTATTTTATTACTCGGTAAAATTATTTATCCTTCGTAATTTATTTGGAAACTTGAAATTAAACCAAAGTAAACTAAATCTCTTTTGTGGATATATTAGGACTCATAACAATTCACAAAAGAAGTTTTCTCAAAATTCACAAAAAAAATAAGAAATAAAAATAATTGAAACATATATACAAATATATTATAAAGAGACCATTACCCTTTATCTCTACTGTCACTACTTCAGAGGTCTATTAGGAGTTTTAATCAAAACTATTGAATATTTCATATTTTGATATCAAAGATATTTAGTTGACTAATCAAAGACAGAAAAATGGTAAAGTTGGGAACCAAGTCATATGGTCACTTCTTATTTTCCGAGAACGTGTGAGACCTGGGTATAAACTATATAAAATTGTACTTTTAACAAGACATTGTCTTGATAACGACTTGACAAAACGAAGATTATCTATTCTATAGTACACGTACAAATGGTAAGACTAAAAAATATAGTTAGTATAACAACTTTAATACGAAGACAAAAGGTCCGTACAAATGCATAGTATTCCTAAGTATGACGGTAACCAAATCGTCGAAATTTACACTATTGATAAGACTTAAGGCTAACCAACCTTAACATAGGAAACTTGAAAGGTGATCCTCCACGATCATCTAATCTCTAAAAATTCTTAAAATAGACGTAAAACCTTTTGACAAGAGTAATAAAATAAGTCTAATTTCTAAGAATGATTTAAATGATCATCTAAAAAGTCATCAGAAATAATAAAATATTATAGTGTCGAGACATCAATAGTCGTCTGAATCAATTGACCTTCCTCACTGACTTGACAATTGCATAAAGAGACTTTTGGAATAGAGTTCATCGTAAACGATAAAGTAAATGTTGGATTTAATAGTCTTTAAATTCTGTAAAAAATTTCAGTGTCATGGAAAGGAAAAGTATTACTCGATAAGACCATCAAGAAAGTGAAACACGAATGAAGTGAGTTAAAAGATTTAACTTTAATACTTCTAATTTAGATTACACCGGAGTCTAGGACTCTGCCAGTATTCTTAATTTGTAACTTACCTTACCCTTGTAAACTTCGTATGCCGTAATAAAATATCACAAAAAATTTTACTATATTTAAGGATGTGGTAGGACACTAAGAAAGTCCAAACAACCTCTCGTACAAGGACGAAACCCACCCTCTAACCTGTCCTACGGAAGACGTAAGTAAAAATTTAAGACTTTTTATATTCATAGACACCTTCTTTCTCTTCTTATTTATTTACTCGTTTGGGATCCCTATGTATCCAATTTTTTTCTTTTTTATAGATGAAATTCTTCGAAGAGTAGATCTACCTGTCTACTGGTGGGCACGTCCATCAAACAAGAGTCTCAGTTTACTGGTAAACCGTAATTCACGACTTCTTAAGACTCTTCCTTTGTTAAGTAACATCAGGAGGGTCTCTTCCATCTCAAAAATTTACCTTGGTTATATAAAATAATTTGGTCCTGATCTCTCTCACCCTGGACCGGATCCTCTTACCGACCCTTTCTCAGGTGTGACGACCGACAGTGTCTCGATACACATCCAGGTGAACTACCCTCGTCCCCCGAGAGACTCTCGATATCTACCACGACCGTTTTTTTCTAAGTCAAGTCAAGTCAGTGAGTCAGTACACGCTGGGAAACGCTGGGGTACCTGACATCGTGCGGTCCGGAGGGACAGGTAGTGGTTGAGGGTCTCAAGTGAGTTTGAGTACAGGCAACTCAGCCACTACGGTAGGTCGGTAGAGTAGGAGACAGCAGGGGAAGAGGAGGACGGAAGTCAGAAAGGGTCATAGTCCCAGAAAAGGTTGCTCAGTCAAGAAACGTAGTCGATCGGTTTCATAACCTCAAAGTCGAAGTTGTAGTCAGGAAGGTTACTTATAAGTCCGTTTTTTCTAACTCTCGGCACACTACCTCCCGAAACTCATAGTAGAAACACCATAAACAACCTTATGTAGGGCTTCTTACATATACCTTTAGTTCTCTGACGTACCTTCTGTTTCCTCATCCCTTTTGGTGTCCGACACTATCACTTGAATTAGACTTTGAACTAGCACACAACAGCATAGATTGCCAGGTTTCACGGTTCGGGTGTCGTTCCTTACACATTGTTGAGGATGTGAGTATAAAAGTAAGACAATAAATGTCATCAGTAAACAACGCACAAAATTGAAGTAACTTCCGGACGCAATAATTGCGAAGAGGGATGTGATCCTCAGAAAACTTAAAGGACTATTCATAGAAACAGTATGAAATGTAAGAATAGTACCGAATCCAAACCGAATAAAACTGAAAGATCACAAACATTATTGCATATTCGAGAATGTGATGTAAAAATCTCATCATATACACTATAGTACTTGAACGAATGACCTAAAAAAAAAAAAAAGACCGTTATCCGTAATCAAAGATAAGTCAGTAACGGGTTTTCTCGTATAATTTACATAAATCTACAACATATAATGTTTAACTTGTCAATATAGATTTTAATTGAATATTGGTGGTGATAGAGTAATAATACACATAACTAGAGTGTGTGTTGATATCTTTCCAACGACGGGACTTTTCGTCCTATAACATATACTTTTTACACACTACTGCCACCTGACACCAGTGTATTCACCCACTTTTTAGACGGCTTCCACTTCTCTTGTTTTGTAAATCTTCATTATCCACACCACTAACGACGACGACGATTCAGCGAAGTCAGTACAGGCTGAGAAGCGCTGGGGTACCTGACGTCGGGTGGTCCGAGAAGTCAGGTACCCTGAAAGGTCCGTTCTCATGACCTCACCCCACGGTACACACCACTAATTCTTTTATATTAACCGAGGTATGTATTAAGGTCAAAATTTTAAAGTCTCCCCGAAGAATCCACCGAGTCACCATTTTCTTAGACGGACGGTTACGTCCTCTGTACCCAAACTAGGCACCCAACTCAGATAGGGGACCTCTTCCTTCACCGTTGGGTGAGGTTATAAGAACGGACCCTTTAGGGTATCTGTCTCCTTCGGACCACCCGATGTCACGTACTCCCACGTTTCTCCACCTGTGCTGACTCGTGTGTGTGTGTGTTCGTAAGTGATTGTAAAGTCTTGGTTTCTAAATAACCCGATAGTCAAGAGTGTCATAACTTAAAGATTATGTCAATAAAAATTTATAATTCCGGAACCGCAAATATTCTTTACAATATTACTTTGGATATCATTATTGATATTTTACAAAACTTCTAGTGTACTTCTCGGTATTAGATTACCAAAAAATCTTCGTCTTAATGGTCTTTCCGCAACCTTGATTCCTACCCCGTTATATAACATCACGCTCCTAAAGTTTGAGGTGGGGCAAACGTGGTGTACCGCAGAGGTCGTCTTAAGGGTGTGAGGATGGGGACGAAGTTGGTCTCGTCGAAATCACACTTTCCGTCACACGAAGAGGACGTACTTCCACGGGATCTCGTCTCGGACACTTGGATGAAAGAATAGACAATTTTTGGAAGGAAGTCCTAATATTAAAAAAAATTAACATTTCTTTTTACGAATCCTGAATGGTGATGTCATTGACCAGTATTTACCATTGATGTCATCATACCACGAACGAAGACAATAACGATAATAGTATCAATATCCTCATATAATCTCGAATAAAAGTTATAGAAAGGAGATCTTGTGTGACGAGCTAGAGACAACCATACCAATGGATATTTTATTGTCTTGACAAGGAATCTACTAATAATCGGAAAAAGACGGGATCGTTTAATTTTATAACCGGTAAAAGATTAGAAAATTTAACAAAAATTACTAAACAGGTCTGGTATACGAATCTAAAGTTCAGTCACTTTCATTACTGAAGGAATTCTTGAACAATAATATTAGAAACTGTCAACTTTACAGTATTTTAAACGAGATTTTGGGGAGTAAATAGTTTACCTACTTCAATGTAAGATGACATATTGACTATTTTTTTTATATATCAACCCGTTTCAAATATTTATATTGTAGACATCGAAAAATTGAATTGTGAAACTCATTTGAGGTTCATTATTCAGAAAGTCCATAATGACACCCTCTAACACAGAATAGTCATCACACACACACACGTCTGCAGACACACACACAAAGGTATACGGATAAGTTATGTCGAGAGAGACGCATCGGACATAAATCGGTCTTACCAGTGGTTTTAGTTGCCGTACAAGACGTCGCTCAAGACTTATTCAACGACGATTATTTTAGTGGTGGTAGAAACAAATTTAAATCTTCAAAAGAATATACAATTTATGAATTATCTTTACACACTTGAACGATAACACTAGAATCTACACGTCAAAAGATCCCTTTAGTAATTTATGACAATGGACTTGGAGAGGAAAAATGTACTAAAAACCATTAGTCCCTTAATATAATACATTTTATTTCCCTTTTATTTCCTTTCTCAATCGTACACCCTAATTAATGTTTTAGTCACAATCTAGACTTTCTTCATACGTTCTTTATCTATGTATTAAGTTTTGAGTAAACAACAGTACCTAAAATACAATTACGAATTGTAAATCATACGTATCGAATACCCTGATCGACAAATATTGTCGTAATGAGACCTATAAGCAAAGGGGGGGACGACGATATTCTTTAATAACTCGGGAGGGTAGCAAGGATCACTAGTTTTATGCGGTCATCCGTAGACGTCACAATGGTGACTGCTGAACACAGTTTAATACGGACATTCATATGTCAACAAATCATAGAATAGGGAATGACGACTTAGTAGAAAGAAGATGGTGTCAGAGAGAGGAGGACTATTGACAAAAATACAAATCTATACCAAAGGGAGATGTAAACATTGGGTAGAGGAGAAAACAGATTAAAAGAGGAAGGCCCATCTCTATGTATTGGGTGAAACGTCGTGAATCAAGAGGGTCGTATCACCTTGTTCGAAACTCACTCTCCGTCTCTAAACGTAGACCGGAGATGTTGAATGATCGAGACACTTAAACTTATTCGACAAATACAAAGACTTGAGATCAAAGGAATACACTTGTTACCTTATCATTTTGAATGTATAACCCTTCTAATGTACTCTACTTTTTCATGAGTTATAAGTTATGAACTAACGAAGATACCTCAGAATAGTACACAGTGATACGTTATAGCAATTGTTACAGACGTCGTTGTGGGAATTATTTTAATTACTTAAGGTGTCTGGACAGAGACTATAAGACGATAAGTCTCTGATCTAAAGGTTAGTAGTCTAAATTAGGTCACAATTTTAAATCATCTTCTTACCTATCATACGAGTAGTAGGACTGTTAGGGGATGTTATTATTATGAAAAGGGTCGACTTAAAGCTATCGGCAACCAGTCGTCTCTTAAGGGGAATAATAATCATTCATCGGTTTACACCTGTAGGAGAAACAAGTAATTCCCGGATAAATTTATAACGACACAAAATCAATTACCAGTCTAGTGAAACCACATCCTAACCTTGGAAGGATGGTTTCGACTTTTTGGAGAGGTCTTGTACACTGGTTAATCTTTTGGTAAGAAGTACACTATAGTTTGTGTAAAAACTTTCATTCAAACCTAAGAAAACTTCTCGGATTTAGGTATAAAAATGTTCTGAGTCATCAACCTTTTCCATTATCTCATTTAAGATGAATTCTTTCTAAACGGGAAATATCAGAACATAAAACCGGTGTATGATGGATACTGGGACCTGTTAAATGACTTAAACGGATAAACATATTGTTACCCTCAATAACAGTGTTGATATGTGAGTATATATGACCACATATTTTGTATAATTATGATATATACGATTACCGACTTGATTGAAGAGTTAAATCTAAAGACACCAAAAGAAAAACAGAATATATACGTCAAAAACAGTTTAAAAATGGTTATTTAAAGGATTACAATAATGACTAAAAATGGTTATTTAACAGACTAAAATCCTAATTTCGATAAACTTGAACCCAGTAACCTAGGTTCAAAAATCAATTATTATTACCTATAAAATACTTACTGATATGGTTATACAAAAAAGTATAATACTCGACTTCTACTATGACTCAATTAAAGCATAAGGATATAACGGAGAAATTACTACTTAGTTCTAACACGTATTTGATACTCTAGTCGACTTTTTTTGACTCACAGACACGTCCGTACTTACTTCTATCTTTCCTTCGGTCTTTTGACGACACAATCCTATCATCTTACGTCCCTTAAAAAAAATTAAAAATTTTACCTTATAGTTAAAAATTACCGTAGATAATTTTAATCGTGGATTAAGGGTAAAGTATATACCGTTTTATATAGATCTTTTTTCAAAATTCACGAAAAGAATAAGTCACGAAACAAAGGGTAAACATAGACATGTTATACATAAAGTTCTTCTCATTCGTCCGTTCGTTTCTCTTTGGGTATCACTATGTAAAGAATTAAATTTGTGTCATAAACACTTATTCCTAAATTTTTTCTTTTTGAGTTGTTTATTCGTTTTATAAGTTACTACCTCGGAAGTCATATCGCAATTATCCGGTCACGCAAAGGCATTGGTACAATTACCTTTGAGGTAACGAAAACATCTCTTCCCTAGGTACTGAGTTTCGTAGTCTTGACAGGGTACCGTTGTTGTTTAGAAGGGGTCCGTCGGAACACTTTTAATGGGAATTCCCAAAGTCAACTCTTACCTCTCCGATTCATATTGGAACTTAGTCGTTGACATCATCGAAAAAAGAAAAGACAAACTCAGTGAGAGGTTATACCAGACAATTTATTATGGTCCCATAAGTTTATCACATGTTTTGGATATAGAAGTACGTGAAAATTAAAATATAAATATTTTTAGTAATTTTACGACTTGATACCCGATTGATTATTATAAAAATGTAAATTCTTAAATTGATATCTATTTTTTTAATTTTTAACTCAAAATTTTTATGTTTCCGACCCTTATTTTCAGGGATGTCAGCTTATTGCGTCTAGACTCATATATGAAATAATGGATTAACTGAAACATAAAATAGTGATTTTTAAACTAGAAATTTTCTTATACCATTTAAGAAAGTTAACCTAATTAGATGATCAAGGAGCTTAAGAAAATTTTTTAAGTCTAGAGGATTAATATTAAAAGTCGTCGGTATTGAAATAATCATTAACTTTGTTTACTATTCTTAGTATGATTTTGGACAGTGGGATCTAAACAAAAATTTAAATAAAATCACTTTACCTTTTGAATTATACATTTCACACATTGTAGTAAGATTTGTACGACAAGAAATAGTAAGACGATTATAAATTTTATTTTGTAAAAATAAAATTTACTTTAAATTTTATTGACCTTTAAAATTTTTTATGACCGAATTAAAAAGATAAATATTTAGAGACAACTCCCCTTTGTACTCAATGTTACATCCCTATGTAAAGAAGGTCACAAGAGTTGAAAAATAACCCTCCTCTCTCGGGAATTGACTTTACATTTTTGGTGAATTGTGTATATTTGACACATAAAAATACAAATTTTCTCCTTAATATTTTATAATTGCCTAAAAAATTCTGATATTTGACTCTTACTCTTTATGATGTTTAAGTATTTGGCACTATAACGTCTATCGTCACTTAATACTATCTTTGATATGAAAATCGAATAACGTATTCTTATCTGGGGTCTCAATACGGAAATACCCATATTGACCTATAAAAGGAAGTACACTGGAAAGGTTATTTAAAAAGGTTTGGAAAATGTACCCTCTTTAGTAATTGGTCATAAAAAATGGGACCTTTTATACAGGGTTATAATAGAAATAAAGTTTTAGACTCAAATAGAGTGTACATTCACTCGATATCATCTAAACCAAATGACAAAACCCATCATGATAAACTAAATTTTTGTGTTTATTGTCCAAAGAGAAACGTCCTCAACCGGGTACCTAATTCACTTGAGGACAGTATACTTCCGTTACAACTTCTTCTAAAGATAAGGTGTAAAGTCCATGGTAATTCCCGTTTATCGAAAGACAATTGGTCCATAAAATATATACTTTTTATGGAAAACAATGGTATATGGGTAGCAATCTTTTCTCCTTGTTCCTAACTAGACATGTATGGTGAGGGATAGAATTTCCTAGAATTGGGCTATTTTTGTCACTTTTTCATTCACAATCAACGAGTCAACGTAGGTTGAGAAAAACTGGGGGTACCTGATATCGGACGGTCCGAGGAGACAGGTACCTTAAGAGGTCCGTGCTTATGACCTCACCCAACGGTACGGATGAGATCCCCTAGAAGGACTGTGTCCCTAGTCTGGGTTCAGTGGACATGACGTCCGTCTAAGGAGTGGTAGACTCGGTGGTCCCTTCGGGTTTCTGTAACTTCGTCTGTACACATTCATTCGCTAGTTCCTTTCGGTCGTTCCCACTCCCATGAGACGTTCCGTGGACCGGATATAGGACCTGCGTCAATGAAAGAGTCTCGAAAAGTGGAAGATTTTTGTTCGGAGAAGACAACCAAGTCATGTTCTTCCTCGTCTTCAATTAGCTAGTCTGTTTTTAAGAGAGTAAAGGTGAGCGGATTTTTATTAGCCTTCCACCTTTACTATCATTAGGTGTATCAAGGTCTCCGGACTCACGATGGGTTTTCCAGTGTGTTTAAAAAAATTTACAGTCACTTCACAAATCGACATAAGTTCTCCCAATTCTGGAGTGAAAAAATAAGGTTTTACGAAAGACTGTGGTAAGAATTATGTTTATAGTGTTCTCGGATTGGAAAGACATAAAACATTAAATCTTTTCCCCCCTTTTGAAAACAAAAATTTACAATGTTTGGACAAGTGACTTCAGACAATTGTATATGGTTATTTACACCACACAGCCATAGAGGGTAGTCCACAAAGTTCTTCTTAAGCCTTATTAATTCAGGATATTAAATTTCGGTCCACCACTATTTTAAGGTCAATGGTTAGTTTTATCCTTTCCATTCAATTTTGTTGTAAAGAATTAATTTCACGTCATCACAAACGGCAAATGAAAATAATAAATTGTCTACATTTTAACGAAAAGTCTTATACATGTCGAAATATAACTGAAAGAAGAGTTGTTTAGGTAGATATTCGTCAAACGACGTAAAATAATGCCTAAAGTATCACACACACGAAGTTTACGGGATTACCACTCAAATTTCGAAGTACGAAAGTCAATCCCAAACATTATGATACTATAACTGTTCATTAAGAAATTTTGTAAAATTTAATTTTTGTTAAAAAAAATTGAAAATTTAATTTTTAAAAAAATCGAAAATTTAAAATTTTTTTTAAACAAAAGATCAAAATTTTGTCTCGACCTTTATTTTTATCAAGAGAGTAAAGTCGGAATTAAGAGATTTCCCTTTTTTCTGGTCAGTTGAGGTAGGGGGGGGGGGGGGTGGGTAGTACGATACAGAATTTGATACAGAAGATTCGAAATTTTTTAAAGGGGTTCGTCTCACCTACTTCTCTAGGGGTTCCCGAGGTCTAGAAATTTTGACTCCGTGTTTCGTGCCTTTTACCAATTGTGTATTCGAGGTCCGTTTTCGATATTGAAGAGTGACAAATTCCTTGTCTAAAAATATCGACGAAGTAAGGAGAAGTCCCCAGGGGGTCGTTGAGACTCACCGGAAAATGGGTGTCCTTCATCAAACAGAGGTCTCAGTACCACCCGAGACCAGTCAGACTGAAAAAGAATCGGTACACTCATACCCAGTCGACGACAACTCTTGTGGCATAGTCTTTACAGTATTTTCACAGAGAAGTAGGGACGAGGAGACCCGTGTGAGGTAGTTCGGTAGTGGTGAGTCAAAATATTCCTCCCAAACCTCACTCCACAGGTACACTTAATAAAACGTATCCTCTCTTGAACGAAATCTCACTGCCAGAAAGTCAAATCAAGTCAAGTCAGTGAGTCAGCACAGGTTGAGAAACACTGGGGTACCTGACGTCGTGTGGTCCGGAGGGACAGGTAGTGGTTGAGGGTCTCAAAGGAGTTTGGGTACAGGTAGCTCAGCCACTACGGTAGGTTGGTGGAGTAGGAGACAGCAGGGGAAGAGGAGGGCCGAAGTCAGAAAAGGGTCGTACTCCCATAAAAGTTTACTCAGTCCAGAAACGTAGTGCATCGGTTTCAAAACCTCAAAGTCGAAGGTATAGTCAGGAAGGTTACGTATAAGTCCTGACTAGAGGAAATCTTACCTGATCAACCTAGAGGAACGTCAGGTTCTCTGAGAGTTCTCAGAAGAAGTCGTGGTGTCAAGTTTTCGTAGTCAAGAAGTCGCGAGTCGAAACAAATATCAGGTTGAGAGTCATACACTACCAGAAATAGTGTACAAATAACTTTCATGGAAACTTATACCTTGTGAACAACTAAAGATTAATTCAAAACAGACGCTACGTAACATAAACATCCCCACCTTCTTCCCCTTTATTCATCACATCGTTCAGAAGTAAAAATTTAAGATTAGAGAAACCCACCCTCTGTTCGATACATCCTCTGATTCGACGAAGAGTCTGCGGTGTAACACGTGTCCTCCGAAGTACCTACAACCTAGGTCCGTACAGTCATCTACGATCTCGTCGACTTTCTCAAAGTTCGACCCAAAACCCCTTCTCGACATTAAACCTAAATACGATTCAGTAGACGAACAAAAAGATCGATCAACGACAATAAACGTTTTCCCCCTAGATTCTCAGCCTGTTTTAAATATTTGAAAGTCTTCGTTTGTATAGAGTCATCCTTTTTATATTTACCTCTTATAAAAAGGAATTTTTTACCAAACTAAATGAGATTCTTCCAGTACTAAAAACAACGAACTAAGTCACTTTTGTCAAGGTCGAAGTGAAAAAAACTAGTAGTGAAGAGTAGTAAAAACTATTTATTAATAACCGTCGACGAAGCGGGTCTTCTCCAACTTTAAGACCAGACACCTTCAGGACTTGACCTATACGTGCGGGAGGTCTCTTCGTGTGTCATGCTGCCGATGCGCTTTTGACTGGACTGATAGGCCACTCGAGAAACACGAAGACTCGCTCCGACGACTTCTCCCTCACGTTCTCTTACACCGACCGAATAATCTCATCGAACGCTAGGAACTTAGTTCAATTCAGCGGTCTTTAGAACATGTCGGGTGTGACGGAAGAAAATAGGAAACTTTCATTACACTCTTATAAGTTATACTTCAGTGAATCGTCAGGGGAACCCTCTTTCACCATTTCCATGCAAAGATGTCTTCAGGTCCCTCAACTGAAGAAAATTTTTTATTGAAACCAGGATCTTAACGTCCCTACAGTACGAATTTTTTTCGGAAAATTATCGTGACACAACTTTTTATGTCTTTTAATATATCTTCTTTTTACCGAATACATGAGAGGCAACAACCTGAAAAAAATATTACTACAATCAGTTTTTAGATTAAATATATATCTTCGGACAACAGGGAGGTAAAGTCAAACTCTCATCATACATGGAAATTCCCTTCAACAAAGGGATCTCGAATGAAATATAATAAAATAACAGTAGACGTCCTGAAGACAGTAAAATATATGTAAAATATATTTAAAGGAAACCACAAGAGATCTATGAAAACCCTACAACACGAACCTAAAGGAGAACTAGAAGTTTTCTTCAACAATGTAAAATGATGTCCTTCACTGTCTCAAGGACATCCTCCTTACCGACTAAATTTGAAATTTTAGAGTTTCTTACTTTGAAGATGATTGACCATTCAAAGGTCTAACAGTAAGTAAAAAAAAAAATTAGATATCCAAAACGATTATTATCATACGAACCTTAATCTTCTAAGAAAGTTATACTTCAACAAAAGCATCTTTTTAGGAGCTTCATTTGTACCGAAACTTCATTCTATCTGATACCGAATTCCAAGAAATAATTAAAACTCTGTATAGTTATGATTGACTATTAAGGAAAGGTAGTTGAAAAATGAAACGATTCAGTTAATGAAATAGTAGTGAAGGTCTTAGATCGAACGAAAAGTACCATAAATCTAACAGACTGGAAGTAAAAAGGAATTTTCAGAAAAATAAATTCTACGGTCCACTCAAAAAAACCGATAATAATATTAATTATAATTATAATTATACACACACACACACACACACACACACGTGAGATTTTTATTACGAAGATCTTACATTCCAAACACTCTCGTCGCGGTAACAGAACCATTTGGGTCGGTGTCCCACACCTTACCACGGAGTATGTGTCGCCCACGAGGTCTTCATAAACAAGTCATTTCCTTACCTACTCAGCAGAGTCAGATCATTTTATCTAAACTCATACACACACGTCCATGAAACTTTCAACGAATCGTCAGTAAGACACACTTAAAATTCTGAACCATAGAAACTTCTTTTACAAAGGGGATCCAACGGACACCGGGTGTGGACGAAGTTAGTTGAAACGGAAGGGGGGATGTTCTCGTTTTTCCTGGACTTTGTCTTTAACTAGTAACCTTAAAGTTTAAGTCTTCCAAAACCTGACCTCATTGGTTCTTCTGAACTTTATGTAAATATACATCGTAAGTGAAGGGAGAATAACACGGAAATTGGAAAAGTACAAAAGACAGAGTTTTATGGAACTTTTTCGAGTGGTTGAAATTTTCTGACTGTAAAAATATTTTTTTTAGTTTATACTTCACACAAGTCATCTCCGTACCAAAAGATTTTTGTGTCGTGTCAAACTCACACCTTTTCTGGTCTACCGTCTCTGTCCACCCAGGTCGGGGAGAAAAATATCGTGACATAGTGGGAGGTATTCGTCACACAGTGTCCACAAGGTGACCCCTTCGTAGTACGTCATTTCTTGCGCCGCTACTGGCTCACCCACCTCGGGTCACCGTCTCACACACGACGAGTGTGTGTCATCGTTGTACCTATCGATGTAATAGTAATTACACCCCGTACATCGGTATAAAAGTATATCGCCAATTTGTTGTCATATTAACGTTTACGTTAAATGTCCCCCAAAAAAAACTATATGACCGAAACCAGGAGATTTCTAAGAAAAGTTGGCAAGGACTTTTAGTCGTACATTTATTGATGTATTATCGGACTCTTATTACCCTAAAACTATCACGGTAAATAACGATTTCTAAATAAAAATGTTTCATTTAAGTCCCAAAATCTACACACATGTCGAAAATGTTTAGTTATTTCTACTAACATGTTCTCACATTGATAAAAGTCTGATTAACCTGAGTTCCAATATAAGAAAATTCATAGCAGTCAGACGTACGTGCACGTGTCATTTGATCAATGAAACTTGTGAGACATTACAAACATATTAGGAAAGAAGAATTCCCAGTCTTATAATCTTTCCTTTATCTAGACTGATCAGTGACTATTTAATTCAGTCAATGTTCGTGTTTTTCTCTCTCGACTAAATATATATGAAACTAACTGAATGTTCTGAATAAATATCATAAAAAACTAGTGGACAACATGACTTTGTGATTAAAAACTTTTGTTCATCCCATTCTATAAACTGTTTTCACTTATGCTATTGTAAACACAGTTTTACTGTACTTCGTTTCGTTTTCTGTGAGTCACTGTATCGAACTACATTTCTATTCCAAATTGTAAAACCGGGTTTACAAACAAAAAGTGACCTAAGACTTATATCGTTTAAGTTTTCATGGGAAAAACCTCAAAGAATTATTTCATCGTACATTTTTCTTTGACGTAAAATTCAGTCTGTCATTTACCAAAATTAAATGTCGTTTACTTCGTCAAAATAATCGTGTAATGTCATAAAGGTTTAGCTGAAGACATAATATGAAACTATCGAAAGGAAGTCTTTTGAGACTTCCACATAAACGTTATTATTACTTCGGTCGTAAATCATGGTCGTGTACCAAGTGTACGTTTATTGTGAAAGGGCTAAAGGTTCAATGTGAAGAGAGAATAACGATACTAAGGATGTGGGGGTGGTCGTCTTCAGAAGATCCCACCTCCTTGACTAGTCGGACAAGACGTAACGGTCTCGGTTGAACACGTAGAACCTCCTTTCCTCAATCAAGTAAATGATAAGACAAACTCTGTCTTCACCAAGGTGAAAAGGTGAACCTGTATGATAAATTTCCTAAAAAGAAGAATTTTAAGAACCTTGTGGATGCTCTCAATTCCCGTACAACCAAAACAAAACAAACGAGACAAACATTAGGTACACGTTTATTTTGACGAAGAGTGTGACGAACTTGATCTTTCATTCCACAAATTACATCCAGTGACGATTGATTATTCGTGTTTTCTTAGTACATATTCTTTGGTCTAAATTCACAAGATTTATTTTACATTTGTTTTGAAGACAAACCACCTCTACCCTTTGGACACAACCGAACCAGACGTACAGACACTACACGAACATATAGTTATCGATACAGTAAAAATTTATTCTTCATATGTTCGTTCGGTTTAAAAATTTACCGTCTCGGGTATTTATTGACCTTTTAGAAACAACAGACAACAACTTTAAATATTAGTAAATAGTGATTTAACGTGTAACGGAAATAAATAAATACGAGACCAAAACCAAATGTCACATTAATTATGGAGTAAAAAATTTTCTTGGTGATGACAATATAAAGCAATTAAATTTGTCGATCTTTTAAGTACATCAACGAAAGAAAAATATATTAGACAAGTACTTAAGAACTAAAAACATAGACGGTGTCATTTAATTTCGTAACGTGTCATAAATAGTCATAAATGTTTTACAAGACAGGAAAAAATTAGAAACAAATTAATTAGTATAAAAACAGACATACTAGTCTTCAAAAATTGTCGGGGAGAAAAAACATGTTTACACATAACATAATATAACAATTAAAGACCTATTTAAAAAAAGTTTATAATTTCAATATATTAGTTAATGTGAAGTCAAGTAAAAAAACTTGCAATCCGTCACTTAATTTTCAAATTTTATGTTTACGTTTGATGAGATAAACAATGTGACAGAAAATTTGACCACGAAACCTTTTAATTATGTATGAGGAAGTTCTCTACACACAACAACTGTGGTTTACGTCGATTGGAGATCGTCGTAAAAAGCCATACTTTGTTGCATATCCGTTACTGACCTACTAGTGTGTTTATAGGGTGGTTTACTTGTAATATAGTGGTACCTCCAGTGGACCTTTACTTGATTCATACTGTAAAGTAACCGGTAGTCAGTTGTTGAAGTCTAGACAATAGGGGATGGTTTTGGTAATCAAACCGGCACAAAAGGGAATGGCGTAAAAGGAACTAAGTACTTGTTTCTCTCCTCTAAGATTCTTACATCCGCTCTTACAGTACCCACTATCTACCCTCTTTTATCCATCGACTCACCTTCCGACTCCACTCAAAAGTGTCCCCTCCCATGTTCTGGCCAAGTGGGTCTCCCGGACCACTCACCAATTCTCGACTCGAAACTTTGACGGACCCAAACTCAAATGACAAGTTATGAACACGAAGGAACCCGTCCAATTAGACAAGTACGGAATTAATAGTTTACTATTATTAAACACTGTACTTTTATTGGGACAGAGTTACTGTCTCAAGACCCCGCTTTATTTACTTAATCACACACATTTCGTGAATGTGTGAGGGACCGTATGTCGTTCGTTATATTACACTGTGGTCTCCTTGGCACCTAGGTCAACCTAATGGAGAATGTTGGTGACGAAGACTATTATGTATTAAGTATCTCAACAATTTATTTGGATATGTGTATGGATATATGAAGATATGCACATACATATCGAATAACATTTATATACATAATCTACATATAACAACAAATCAGTGATTCCGCACAGACTGAGAAACACTGGGGTACCTGACGTCGGACGACCCGAGGAGACAGGTCACCCTAAAGGGTCCGTCTTTATGACCTCACCCAACGTTAAAGGAAGAAGTCCCGTGGAAGGAGTAGGTCCCTAGCTTGGGTACAGAGGACGTAACCGTCCGTCTAAGAAATAACGACTCGGTGATCCCAATGAGATATCTATATACGAATATGTAATATATATATATATATATATGTGTATATATATATATGTGTGTGAGTATATTTTGCATCAATCATATATATTTATTTATTCATGAATACAGTACGGATTGGATATTATTCGGAATATACAAACTATAATAATGGTAATGGAATAAGAATATCGAGTACATAACGTCTCTAGACCAACATCGGACTGAAGAAAATATTATACTTAAATTTTAAAAATTTATGTCGGGTATTGTACTAAAATATATCAAATAAATCTGAATTGACGTATCAATGTCAAAGAAAATTACAAGAAGTGTGGGTCAAGACCCAAATTTTAATCATTCAAGAAAAAGGTGAACAGACTTTTACTGAAAGAAAGTGGAGATAAGTACTTTCTATTTAAGTAGTTCGTACGTAGAGATAACACTATGAACTGACAAGGGAATCCTGAAAATTACATATTAGGTGATAGAAACGTAAAGTAACAAAAACAATTCTCCCACCAACAAACAAAAATTGAATATGACACACGTACACACGATTCAGTGAAGTTAGCACAGGTTGAGAAACACTGGGACACTGGACATCGGACGGTCCGAGGAGACAGATACCCTAAGAGGTCCGTTCTTATGACCTCACCCAACAGTACGGGAGGAGCTCCCCTAGAAGGACTGGGTCCCTAACTTGAGTATAGAAAATACAAAAGACGTAACCGTCCGGTCAAGAAATGGTTATCGGGGTGGAAATTAATTGTTACAACATAATCAAAACCAACATGTTGTTTCATTAAATCAATATGTGCATAGATAACAAGAAGTTTAAGAAAGGGGTTAATCCAACTATGTATTATAACCAGTCTCAAGAGAAACGATAAGTCATCCTGTAAGAACCAACAGGTAAAATTCATAACCATCACAACTACCCTTCAATCAACAGTCATATTAACAGTAAGGAATCATCTATTAGAGAAAATGAGTCCGGTGAAAATTCTATAACAAAAAAAGAACACTTTGATGGTTTGTAGTGTCTGTTATACATATAACATATATAAAAAAATAGAGAAAATCCTGAACAATACCAAGAACTTTGCTCGTTAAAGACAGAAAGTCAAAATCTTTTAAGAAGTTGGTAAAGGAGAAACTTGTGACAAGAAGGGAGAAGAGAGATTAGAGAGAAGTCAAGTCAAGTCAGTGAGTCAGTACAGGCTGAGAAACGTCGGGGTACTTAGCGTCGTACGGTCCGGAGGGACAGGTAGTGGTTGAGGGCCTCAAGTGGGTTTGAGCACAGGTAACTAAACCACTACGGTGGGTCGGTAGCGTAGGAGACAGCAGGGGAAGAGGAGGACTGGGGTTAGGGAGGGTCGTAGTCTCAGAAAAGGTTACTCAGTTGAGAAGCGTAGTCCACCGGTTTCATAACCTCAAAGTCGAAATCGTAGTCAGAAAGGTTACTTGTGGGTCCTGACTGGAGGAAATTCTACCTGACCAACCTAGAGGAACGTCAGGTTCCCTGAGTTGTCAGAAGAGGTCGTGGTATCAAGTTTTCGTAGTTAAGAAGCCGCGAGTCGAAAGAAGTGTCAAGTTGAAAGTGTAGGTATGTACTGGTGACCTTTTTGGTATCGACGATTCAGTGAAGTCAGCACAGACTGACACGCTGGGGGATCTGCCGTCGGGTGGTCCGTGGGGAGTAGGGACCCTAAGAGGTCCGTTCTTGTGACCTCACCCAACGGTAAAGGAAGAGGTTACGTGCTTTCACTTTGCAGTTTCACTTCAGCGAGTCAACACAGGCTGGGAGTCGTTGGGGTACCTGACGTCGGATGGTCCGAAGAGGTAGGTACCCTAAAAGGTCCGTTCTCATGACCTCACCCCACGGCAACGAAAGAGGTGTACTACATGAGACGTATATTCAATTTAACCCACTGTTATATGTCGGAACTATATGAGGAAAAGGATAAACGTTGGTCAGACAACAAGGTACAGGTCAAGATTGACAACGAAGGACTGGACGTATATCCAAAGAGTTCTCCGTCCAGTCCACCAGACCATAAGGGTAGAGAAAGTTTCTCAAAAGGTGTCAAATAACACTAGGTGTATCAGTTTCCGAAACCGTATCAGTTATTTCGTCTTTATCTACAAAAAGACCTTGAGAGAACGGAAAAACTACTAGGTCACCTACAACCGTTAAACTAGAGACCAAGAAGACGGAAAAGATTTTGGTCGAACTTGTAGACCTTCAAGTACCAAGTGTATAACGACTTCGGGCCGAACCTCTTAGACCTCGTAATGAAATGATCGCACACTCTACTCACGTTAACACACCATCAAACTCGTAAGAAACCGTAACGAAAAGAAACCCTAACCTTACTTTTGACTGGAAAAGGTCAGGACACCGGTGACGACTCAAAAGGTTTAAACGACCGTATGACTCACGTCGTGAAAGTGTCGGAATAGAAGGTCCCAAACTTTATCGAGTTGACCTTAAGGTAGTGGAGGTGATCGAAACAAACATCACTACGAAAGATTCCGGGTGAACTGAAGTGTAAGGTCCTACAGACCGAGAATAATTTGTATACATCCTGGTCGAGTTAGTAATTTAGGGAGAGTTACGGATTATACGACAAATTGGTTCCACATAAAGTTATCGACATAAAAAGTAAATATCTTTAAGAAAGTCAAGAAAAAGTTTAGGTGGACGAGAATAAAGTATGACAACAAAGAAAGGACACCAAAAAATTTTTTATTAAAAGTCACATGAACAAACTATAAGATAAAATACAAAAATGAGAGGGGTCAAGAACTTTATGACTAAGAACATAAACAAGTAGAGGACCGAGAGTATCATTAAATAAAGGAACACAGTGAATATTAAAACGAAAATTAAATTAAAACCCGGGATTCTTTACGTTCACAGGATCATCTCATTAAACTATAACAACAGTTGTTTCTGGGATGTCCAAAGATATGGTTAAACATACACTGGAGGAGTCTAATCCCGAGGAAAGGGTGAACACATACAAACCCGGGGAGGGGATATCACCGTGTCCAACCCCAAATACTCATTTCAAAAAGATAGGGTAAAAGTATCTATATCGTCGGGACAATTAAGACCCGAAATACTCCACCTTAGTCAAAACCGAGGAGTGGAACTTATCCCAAATTCCTTACAGACAACTTAAGTATACCCGTAATTATAGGTAATCTCTCAAGTACTGGGTGTACTCAGTGGATTAGAACGAAAAATAAATACGTAAAGAAGGAGTAAAGGGTAATGACTACTAAAGGGAAGAGGGGAAGGAAAATTAGAACCTGTAAATATAAAATTCTGAAAACATCGATATAAAACGGGGGTTTAATATTCAAATACCAGTATTTACCGGAGAAGGTAAAGTCGAGTCGGATATGTACGGGACGGGGAACCAAGAAAAATGGGGTAAGTCACGTATTTTGAAAATTTACGTAACAAAGGATATCTACCATATGTGTTTAAATAAATACACAATTAAATGGTAAAAACATAACGTATGGATAATATAAAGTCAATCTCCGACTAGAAGTCAAGGTATGTAGTAAACGAATAAGAAATGTTTGTATTCGTTTACACCAAGACTCATAAATGGAACGTTTCGTAATTACACATAGTATCGTTCTTATGAAGAGATCCCGAAAGTACTATTAACATGTTGAGTTTCAAAAGTGTGGTATATTTAAAATGTTGAGTCTATATGCGTGGTATCTTCGTAATCAGTGGTGACTCAATTTAACCATCTAAAAAAAGTCGTAGTGTTGAAAAAAGACACACACGTTTGTGTGTGTGTTTAAAGTCATCTTTTTCGTATCTTAATAAAGTCGTCCAAAGAGTTCCTCGTATTTAGAACACGACAAAGGTGGACGTATATCCAGTGGAGACGAATGTTCTGGAAGTCATACGGAAGGAATGACGACAGCGACCGTCAGAATTAAGAGGACTAATCGAACCGAGTATTTGTAACCAGAGTACAACTGAAAAGTAAGAGAAATTGGAGTACAGACGTTCGGAGTAGAAATACGACAAAGAGTCTAAACTGGGAAGAAAGATGAGGTAAGGGTGTCTGGGGAGGAACCAAATCTGGGAGTTATCGACTGACCGAAGAGACTGATACCTGAATGAGAAGGGGGTAAATAGTATTCCAGGGGTGATAATTAGAAATAGTTTAAGACAAGAATGGTACGAATAGACTGGTGGAGGATTGAGGTTTCGGATCGGACACAAGGTGAAAATAAAACGTATAAGGGGTCCTGGTAGAAGGTTTTTCTAGCGAGGAAAGGACACAGGACACCTGTGGGACGTGTCACCATAGTGACGAGTCGGGTCACGAAGACTCCAGGAGGAGGACGAAAGATTAGTCGAGGAGGGAGTCGGGGTCAGGTCGAGTCTGGAGGACGGGAGATTTGGAGGGGTCTGATCCTAAAAGAGAGGAGGGGACGGTTTGGAACACGACTTGATGGTGGTAGTGGTGGGGAGGGGGTCTGTTTCTTATTTCGACCGACCTTCCGTAGCGAGGGAGAAAACGTGTGGGTAGGGTGGCAGAAGTAACGGGTCCACCGAGAATTATAAAAGTCTGAAAGACACTAAGTGACACACGTGTAATCGGTGAACTCTTGTCTCCGCAGAGGACACAGGAGTAGGTCGGGTCTCGTCCCAGTCAGTTGAGTCTATTTTAGGATGACTGAACAACTGAACTGACCCGTCTACTTTGTGAGTAGTTTAATCACCTTACTTGGTTTTTGGGAGTACCCATTTATCAGAGCAGATATTAAACAATGGAAAACGGGACTGAGTGTCTGGGTGGTAATCGGACCGACCGTGCTGAACCCTCTCCGTCGGAGTCCCTTCGCGGAGGACTTTGGGCCGGGGGGTTTGCATGACGGTGCAAGGGTAGTCAGATCCGTCGGAAAGTGAGGATGTGTCTCGGAAATCGGACGGGTGGCGGTCACTGGTTTACCGTGTTTTGGTCACTCGTCACCACGGAAGCGGCCAATTGATACTTTCCCCCCTTTTCTACCAACATCTCGTCGAGACACTATAGTGGGTCTAAGACTCCCACACATACACTCACTGACACTCACACATACTTACACACACATATACACGCAAATACAAGACTTTTTAAAATAGTGTCAATTACATTAGTGGTCACCCTAATACGTACTAAAATGGAAAAAAACGAAACAGTACGAAGAATTTTTCAAAGGAACGTTACGTGTGAAACATTATTCTCTTTTTTGGGAAGCAAATTGAAAAATTCGGTCAATAGGTCATGGGGTCCAGAAGGGACCACCGAGTCATCATTTCTTAGGTGGACGGTCACGTCTTCTGCACCCAGGTCAGGGACCCAGTGCTTCTAGGGGACCTCTTCCTTTACCGTTGGGTGAGGTCATAAGAACGGACCTTAGGGTACCTATCTCCTCGGACCGTCTGATGTCAGGTATCCAAGTGTTCTCTCAACCTGTGCTTAGCGACTGATTTGTTTTGTAGGTCACAGGATTCATAGATATCTTATATTTAACTTTCTCGTCTTTACCTACAAATAACTAGTAGATTCTACGTACTCCACGTGGTAAAGTGCAAAGTAAATTAGAAATGTTGTCGTATTTTAACTACAATAACAGGGGTACGATTTCTATTCTTTACCCTTGAGTCCGGACCTTCGAACGGGTTCCAGTGTGTCCGTTAATTCTTAAACTTAAGTACATAGAGACCGAGATTTATAGTGATATAGGGTAAAGTATACGAAGGAGTTGATCAATCCGAAGGGTCTTTGAGGGTTCGAACTTGACAAGACTATCTTTACCTATTTTGAACGAGAGGGACAAACCTGTTCCTCAGTCTCAGTTAGACTCAAGATCGGGATTCAGACTGTGAGTTAACGATATATTGGAATTTACTAAAAAAACGAAGAGAAAAACAGAAGGTTTTTTCACTGTATAGGAATCTTAAAATTTTATATCATGTCTAATGTCAAACGAGACCCAGTTCCTTCTTTAGTTCAGATATTATTCCTGATGAACCTTTAGGTACTGTCATTGTTGTCTGATATATAAACTAGAGTACCCTATATCTGTTTCTCATAAACACTCCTTTAGACATCGGGATTTATAAAATGAATTTCTATTTTAACACACACGAATCAACGAGTTAACATAGACTGGGAAACACTGGGATACCTGATATCGGGTAGTTCGAGAACCAGACACCCTAAGAGCTCCGTTCTTTTGACCTCACCTAACGGTAAGGAGGAGATCCCTTAGAAGGACTGGGTCCCTAACTTGGGTGCAGAGGACTCAGAGGACGTAACCGTCCGCTTACAAAATGGACGACTCGCTAGTCCCTTGGGATGTTCTATTTTCCTTACTTAAGTTATTTATTTTAAAGTCCCTTCCTCTGTTGTCCCTTATTTCTTTTTTCATAGTTATTTATCAAGTTAATCTTTTATGTTTTCGTCGTATTAACTCCGTATTTGAGTTTTCCTCCAAACTTGAAATATTTTAGTTATTTAAAGACCTTTCAATATTAGTCTATTTTTCCTTTTGGTGTGATCTAATCTTTGTTCTTTGTCACCGTCTCTTCGTCCCCACTCGGGGTCCCGGCGAACTAGGACGAGTCATCCGTAAGTAGTGTGAGTCCCGGGGGAAGGTCCCGACGAGGTAGGGAGTGGGGTTGGAGAGGAGACTGGAGACGAGACGGGTGTCGCGAGACCTCTCGCCCGTGTGTGTCAGCGTCCGACCCGAGTGTCCTACGTCTACGACTGCACTTTAGCACCCCAAGTGTTTCCGATAACCCTTAGTTACGGACACTTTCCTTTTCTTCTCCTTCGGGGTAGCCCGTTTCTCTCTCCAGGCGACTCCATTTTCGGTCAGGACCGTCTCAGTACCTCGGTTACGATGGTGAGTCTCAACAGGAGTCAGCCGGTTTTACCGGTCGGAAGGACAGTCCGCAGCCCGTCAGTCCGCCGGGGCCCTTCCCACACTGTCGTCCGTCCGTCGAGAGACGTCGACTCCGATGGGCACTTCGGCGACTGTCGGCCGTTGACAGGAGGGGACCCGTCGTTCGGTAAGGGACCCCCGAGGCCTCCGGACGTCAGGGTGAGCGTCGGTGTGGATTGGTGGTCCCTCAGCCTCTTTACACCTGGTCGACGGACTCTCCTCCCTCTCGGGTCTCACCACCGTCGACTGTCAGTCTGTTCCGGAGTCGTGAGAGAGGTTGAAATGTCTCCTCGGACGTGAGCCCTCCCGTGACTGAGCCGTCGGTCAGACTTGACGTAAACCGGAGCCCAAATGGTGTGGACGGTCTTGGGACTCCCCTCGTCTGTGTCCCTGGATTGGGATCGTTATCGCAGACATTTCACGGACCTGTCCTCCACGGGTTAGGCATACCGAAGACAGAGTCGGGAGTACTGACCTAGACTGGAGAAACTGTCGTACGGGTCGGGGCGACCTCAGGGAGAGTAGTGCTGAGTCTCGCTTCATAATTCATTTTCCCTCTCTACTTTTACCCAATGTGTTGACGGGAACAAATACATGACCGGACAGTCGAGACTGGAGGTGCCACGACTCCCGGAAGTCAGTGGAAGTCCAGGTTCTCTCTTTAGTTCTGGATCTCATTCAGGGGGTGAAACATGGTTCACTGGGTGAAAAAGGAAAACTGACAGTTCAGACTCCAAGGGTACCAGTCTCCTTCTCAACCCGTCCAGAGACACAACCAGTGTTGACGGGTCGGGAGGAGAAACCGGAGGACGTATTTTCGTAACCCTTTAAGGTCGGTTTGTGTTCAAGACTGGTCGGTCCCTCCGACGGGCCCACTCAAGATTAGTGGACCTTGATCCTAACCCACTAAGGGAAACCCGACGGTCGACCCCATTCACTCCCCACCCGGACCGACGTGTCCGTTTACATCCGGGTGGGGAGGGGGACGGTACGGAGTCACCACGGGTTTCGACCCCAAGGGGAATCCCTCGACCCCTTGGTAGTGTCTTGGGCCACCTCCTCTAGTAGAGTCTGGACGAGTTCGGGATCGGGTGAGACACTGGAACCCTTCATTGGAGTGTCTCGGAGTACTAGGTCGGTGATTTACCTCGGTCTTATACTTCAGGGGGACAGAGAGACCACCGGAAATTTGGTCCTCTAGGACGCGTAGGAGAACCTCTGGTCACCCGAGAGGAGACAGTATGAAGAAAAGTAAAATTATTGGAGTTTACGAAGGGTGTCCGGTTAAGACCAACTAAAGACCAGCAGACCCTAGTGTCTACCCAGTACTAAAACCACCACCACAAGTCAACGATTCAGCACAGGTTAAGAAACACTGGTGTACCTGACGTCGTGCGGTCCGAAGGGACAGGAAGTGATAGAGGACTTCAAACGACTTTAAGTACAGGTAACTGAGAACGGGAGCTAGAAAGGGTCGTAGTCCCAGAAAAGGTTACTCAACCGAGGAGTGTAGTCCACCGGTTTCATAACCTCGAAGTCACAGTAGTAAATCCTATGTCCGACACACCAACCTAGGTTCTCTCCTGGTTTACAGTAGAGTCGTACGTCTGTTTGACTACTTACCTCCACATGAGTCAAGGATAACGACGAGATTGTTTGATGGTGTCCGGGTCTCCGAATTTTGTTGTACCTGAATAGCAGAATTGTCAAGACCCCGAGGTTACACACTTCGGTTTGGCAACTCGAAGTGTCAACCCTCCAACACCGACCTGCCGAGACCGAATGGACATCACAAACACAACCCAAATCCCCTGACACTTCTCGTATCCCCCTCCACTCCACACAAACCTCGGGTATCCGAGACTTCTTCTAAACATTCTTCCCGCTCAGCGGGAATCCGAGGAGGTAGTCGGTCGGCTCTCTGTCTCCAGTAGTATCCTGGCTGAAGGTCGGGACCATGGTGTAGGCTCTGTCCCCCGAGCCTTCTTATGTGTTTCGACGGTCGCATCCGTCACATCGGTTTCAGTTGGTGCAAGACAACGAACCTCTCTTACTCGACTTGCTGTCCCTGTTTTACTTGTTGAAAGCGGTTGACTAAAGAGTTCTATCTCCTCGAGATTTTGAAGAGGACTTTTATCGTTGTGTCGAACTTGTAGTCCTTCAAGTGCCAGGTGGATAACGACTTCGGACCGAACCTCTTAAAACTCGTAATGAAATTTCCTCGATGGGGTGCAGGCTCCAGTCCCCGTCGCCGGATCTCGCGGTCCGACGCTGCCACGTCATTGCCGGTTCTTCTCGATGGCGCGCGGGCTCCGGTCACCGCCGGCCCTCCTCGCTGGGGCGCGGGCTCCGGTACCGCCGGCCCTCCTCGCTGGGGCGCGGGCTCCGGTACCGCCGGCCCTCCTCTGTGGGGCGCAGGCTCCAGTACCGCCGGCCCTCCTCTGTGGGGCGCAGGCTCCGGTCACCGCCGGCCCTCCTCGATTGGGCGCAGGCTCCAGTCTTCGCCGCCGGCCCTCCTCTGTGGGGCGCAGGCTCCAACCCCGCCGGCCCTCCTCGATTGGGCGCAGGCTCCAGTCTTCGCCACCGGCCCTCCTCTGTGGGGCGCAGGCTCCAGTACCGCCGGGCCTCCTCTGTGCGGCGCAGGCTCCGGACCGCCGGCCCTCCTCTGTGGGGCGCAGGCTCCAGCCCCGCCGGCCCTCCTCTGTGCGGCGTAGACTCCAGTCCCCGCCGTTCTTCCTCGATGGGGCGCAGACTCCGGTCACCTCCGGCCCTCCTCTGTGGAGCGCGGCTCCGGTCCCCGTCACTGGGACTCCTCGGTGGGACACAGGTTCCAACCCCGCCGGCCCTCCTCGATGGGACGTAGGCTCCAGTCCCCGCCGTCGACCCTCCTCGGTGGCTGTGGGCTCCGGTCCCGGCCGACGCCCCTCCTCGTTTGGGCCTCCCCACCGACGCGTCCGCGTCCTTCCGGATCTGCGCGATAGGGTGCAACTTCCAGTCCTTGACGCCGCCATTCCTCTATGGGGAGCAGGTTCCATTCCTCGTCGGCACTTCTCTATGGGGTGCGGGTTCCATTCTCCTTGGGTTCATTCTCCCATCCACAACGTTCTCCCGTAGTCTTCCGTCTGCGTGACTTTGGTATGAGTGTCTTTTGATCAGTTAGATTAGTGTAATCCTGGTGTCGGAGGAGATTGAGTTACTTTGGTTCGGTACGGACGCCCCGTTGGGTTCTGCCCGCCCAGTACCTCTCCGGACTGTCTTACACCAGGTGACCTCTTCCCTTACTGTTCGGTGAAGTCATAAGAACGGAACTCTTGGGGTAGTTGCCATACTTTTCCTTCTTAACTATCCTATGACTTTCTCCTTGAGGGGTCCAGTAATCCACGGGTTATACGATGACCTCTAGTCACCTCTTCATTGAGGTCTTTCTTACTTCCCCACCTCGGTTTTGTTTTTGTTATGGGTCAACACGTACACTGACCACTATCTTCGTTCTAGGCTACGATATTTCTCGTTATAACGTATCCTTGGACCTTACAGTCCAGGTACTTAGATCCGTTTAACCTTCACCAGTTTGTTCTCTACCGTTCCCATTTGCAGCTGTAAGATCCTTAGTCGTTTGATTTTACCTGACCTTACCCACTTAAATTGAGTCTACTGGTAATATAGATGATGACACCCGTCCTTAGGGAGTCTTCTTTACCTCATCGGTAGTACCAGTTGTTTTCTCAGGTTTTACGTCATGAACCTACGTTAGAGTTTTTGCTGTCTTACTAGAGACAAGTAGAGGTTCCGTTTGGTAAGTTATAGTGTCAATAGGTTCAGATACGGGGTTGGTCATTACGACTTCTTCGACTTCAACTTGCCAAGTTGTTTCTGGATGTTCTGGAAAATCTTGATTGTGGGTTTTTTCTACAGGAAAAGTAATATCTCTGACCTTACGTTTTCATCCTTCAGTTCTTTGTGGACCTCATTGTCCGTTTAAACCGGAACCTTACGCCTTACTTCGTCCCGTTTCTGATTGTCTCAAAACGGTTCTTTTACGCGACCAGTACCGTTTGTGGGAGAAGGTTGTTGTGTTCTCTTCTGAGATGTGTACCGGTAGTGGTCTACCAGTTGTGGCTTTAGTCTAACTAATATAAGAAACGTCGGTTTCTACCTCTTCGAGATATGTCAGTTGTTTTTGTTCTGACCCTCGACTGACACCGAGTCTAGTACTTGAGGAATAATGGTTTAAGTCTGACTTTAACTTCTTTCATCCCTTTTGGTGATCTGGTAAGTCCATACTGGATTTAGTTTAGGGAATACTAATATGTCACCTTCACTCTTTATCTAAATTCCCGGATCTAGACTATCTATCTCACGGACTACTTGATACCTTACTCCAAGCACTGTAACATGTCCTCTGTCCCTAGTTCTGGTAGGGGTACCTTTTCTTTACGTTGTTTCGTTTTACCGACAGACCCCTCCGGAATGTTTATCGACACTTTTCCTCTCTCCGTTTTTCGTTTCCTCTTTTCCTTTCTATATTCGTAGACTTACGTCTCAAGGTTTCTTATCGTTCTTCTCTATTCTTTCGGAAGAAGTCGCTAGTTACGTTTCTTTATCTCCTTTTGTTGTCTTACCCTTTCTGATCTCTAGAGAAGTTCTTTTAATCTCTATGGTTCCCTTGTAAAGTACGTTTCTACCCGAGCTATTTCCTGTCTTTACCATACCTGGATTGTCTCGTCTTCTATAATTCTTCTCCACCGTTCTTATGTGCCTTCTTGATATGTTTTTTCTAGAAGTGCTGGGTCTATTAGTACTACTACACTAGTGATTAGATCTCGGTCTGGAGAACCTTACACTTCAGTTCACCCGGAATCTTTCGTAGTGATGTTTGTTTCGGATCACCTCCACTACCTTAAGGTCAACTCGATAAAGTTTAGGACTTTCTACTACGACACTTTCACGACGTGAGTTATACGGTCGTTTAAACCTTTTGAGTCGTCACCGGTGTCCTGACCTTTTCCATCAAAAGTAAGGTTAGGGTTTCTTTCCGTTACGGTTTCTTACGAGTTTGATGGTGTGTTAACGTGAGTAGAGTGTGTGGTCATTTCAGTACGAGTTTTAAGAGGTTCGGTCCGAAGTCGTTATGCACTCGGTACTTGAGGGACTACAAGTTCGACCAAAATCTTTTCCGTCTCCTTGGTCTCTAGTTTAACGGTTGTAGGCGACCTAGTAGTTTTTTCGTTCTCTCAAGGTCTTTTTGTAGATAAAGACGAAATAACTGATACGGTTTCGGAAACTGACACACCTAGTGTTATTTGACAC